>CM026562.1:20240697-20496814 GCA_015143295.1 Tetracentron sinense
AATTCACTGCACAGCACTGCAATACTTGCTCACTCTTAAAGGAGTAACTGACACGGTTGTATGATCAACCATCAGTCGCGGCCTCCTATGAAACAAGTCTTGCACACTTCACTGCACATCATTGCAATACTTGCTCACTCTTAAAGGAGTAATTGACATGGTTGTCTGATCAACCATCAGTTGCGGCCTCCTATAAAACAAGTCTTGCACACTTCACTACACATCACTGTAATACTTGCTCACTCTTAAAGGAGTAATTAACACGGTTGTCTGATCAACCATCAGTTGCGGCATCCTGTGAAACAAGTCTTGCACACTTCACTGCACAGAACTGTAATACTTGTTCACTCTTAAAGGAGTAATTGACACGGTTGTCTGATCGACCATCAGTTGCGGCCTCTTGTGAAGCCGGTTTTATAACAATCATCATTCACTTGCATCTCACTCATTTGCATCATGCACCCTGCTATTTGGTCAAGTGATCGCTTAGCATGCAGTTTCATACACCATAACCCCCTCTATCCCCAGCAATTGTCGACTTAGCAAAAACACACCCTTCCTTTATCACCCATCAGTCATCCAGTCCCTGGTAAGCAGTCTAAGTAGAGTTTATCTTTTTCTCTATCTTTCCTCAGGTTTTCTTCACACACATGCGTGCAAAATTAAAGCGTTATCAGCCTTTGTCGTTCACGTGCCCGCACCCTCCGACAAAGCAGGGTAACTGTAAACACACTTTTGCATCCCTTAATCTCCTTGTACACCTCTAAAAACCCTTTTAAAAAATCATTTTTTAAAACCCTCTTTCCACGTGCTTCGATTTCCGAAAAATGCCCCTCAGGTAAATACTGAACAAAATGTCCCTAGGATGAAAAATGATCAAAATACCCCTAGAAAAGTGCTAAAAAGTTTTCATTTTGTCTAAAATGAATTTACAAATTTTTTGTAAATTTTGGTTATTTTTTGAGTTGAATCGGACTTAAAATGGTTGAAAATGACCGAAATGCCCCTATAGTGTAAAATGACCAAAATACCCCTGAAAAGTACTGAAAAATTCCATGTTTTATCTCGAATATTTTTCTGGATTTCATCAGCTCAATTCTGACGATTTATGGGCTAAAAACGGGCTAAAACCAAGAAGGGTTGGATCGGATGCGACACGTGGCGAGAAAACAAAAAAAAATTGACTTTTTGACCCCTTAAATAGGGGCGCTACTTCAACTAACGCCCACCCATTTTTTTGCCCTCTTATTAGATGGCCGCTACCTCAAGTAGCGCCCCACCATTTTGTGCCTATTTATTAGATGGGCGCTACTTCAAGTAGCGCCCCGAGAAATCCCTATTCCTTTTGCGCTTGTCGGTAGGCCATTTTGCGTAACCCGAGTAGGGAGATCTACTTGAAGTAGCGCCCCCTCAGTGTCGACCGTTATGACCGCCGCACTGTTCCGTACCGCCTACTATTTGGGGTTTTTATCCAAAAGGGGCGCTACTTCAAGTAGCGCCCCCCTGTTTTTTGCTTCCTATAAATACCCCACCCCATTCCTTCACAACCCATTCAATCCCATTAGCTCTCTTCTCTCTCCTCTTTCAAAAAACGTCCCTTTTTGCGTCGACGATCCCGGGAACTCGATTTCGAAGAATTGTTCTCGGGAGTACTTTTTTCAGAGATTCTTTTAGGTTTCCTGGAAGGTAAAATCGCCAAACTCTAACGTTTGCTTTGTCCTTTTATTAGTGTTAAATTATTTCATTGTTTTTAAATACTTAGACTGCTTACCCTGTCAAACCCCTACCCGGTTTTACTCAAACCCAGCTTACCCTGTCAAACCCCTGCCCGGTTTTACTCAAACCCGGCTTACCTTGTCAAACCCCTGCCCGGTTTTACTCAAACCCGGCTTACCCTGTCGAATCCCTGCCCGATTTTATTCAAACCCAGCTTACCCTATCCAACCTCTGACCGGTTTTTTTTAAACCCGGCTTACCCTGTCCAACCTCTGTCCGAACTTCGGTTCCAACCCTAGGTAAACCCTAGTAAACCCTACCTACACCCTAGTTAACCCTAGGTAAACCCTAATAAACCCTACCTAAACCCTAGGTAAACCCTAGTAAACCCTACCTAAACCCTAGGTAAACCCTAGTAAACCCTACCTACACCCTAGTTAACCCTAGTAAACCCTACCTAAACCCTAGTTGACTCTAGTAAACCCTACCTAAATCCTAGTTAACTCTAGCAAACCCTACCTAAACCCTAGTTAACTCTAGTAAACCCTACCTAAACCCCAGTTACCCTAGTTAACCCTAGGTAGACCCTAGTGACCTCTAGTTAAACCTTAACTAAACCCTAGGTCAAACCTTACTTACCTAGTCAAACTTCTGTCTAAACCTCGCGTCAAATCCCATCAAACCCTAACCCAATCCAAGAGGCTCCTTGATATGAGCTAAAACTGTCCAAGTGCTCCTTGACATGAGCCAAAACTGTCCAAACGCTCCTCAGCATGAGCTTAAAAGGCCACCTCACTCCTCTAATATGAGCAAAAACCCCCGAACCATTCAAAAACACCCTAACATCCAAAAACCAACCTCAGCTTGTCAAACACCCATAATCCAAACAAAACAAATCAAACCATCAACTACCCATCTGGAACTACGTGTGGCTTGATTCCACTGATTGTGGATACGTAGGCAACCCTGATCGGGTTCAGCTCACCCAGGATAAAACCCCTATCCTGTCCCTGCTCGCTTTAATACGTACATTACTGTTCATATAACATTTGTTAAACATATAGATGAAATGCAAGCTTCTTTTATGGTTTCCCCCACTTTAATTCAGATTTAAGGAGTAGGTAACCATCTCCGGATGGGAATTTAGGAGTGCCTAACACCTTCCCCTAACTTAAATGAACCCTTACCTTGAACTCTATTTTCAGACCAAAGCCTTATCTAACCTTTTAAGGGACCCTATTTTCCCTTACAATTTAAATAGGTGGTGACTCTCTCTTTTCAACATTTTTAGCACTATTCCTCCTCGGGTTCAATCCTGATCGGGAGTGGGGGTTAAAATCCCGGGTCTACACCAGGTATGACATATCTTACCATATGCCCTACCCTTGACCGGCCCGATGTCCAGCTTTATCAACTTCTTTACTTGTGAGCCAGGTATGACATATCCGGGGGATATGTTGTACCCTTGACTGGCCCGATGTCCTGCTTTATCATTCGTATTGTAAATCACATGTCTTATTCTTGTTTGTTTACATATACTTTAGAAAATCTCGGTTAATGCATGCATGCATGTGTGTGTAGCAATTCGTAGTAACCATGATGACATGTACAATTTGAGAGTGTCATATAGCATTTTACTTTCTTGTATACTCATGTGAGAATTTTATGAACATATACATGGCATTTGGTCAAAATTATCAAATAGGAAAAACTACACAATTCACGTTGTCATAATCTTTATTAAATTCATTTTATTCCCGTTCATGCATTTCATCAAACACTTGGTGTGCGAACATTACATAGTCATTTTATTTCTCTTTTTGATTATACATTTCATCAACATTACATGTGTGTTCATTATTTGCACAATGCCCTTCCCCCATTTTTCATCACCCAAAATCCAACACACAACATGGCATCCAATCGCCTCGACCATTCACATCCCACACATCCACATTCATTCCATTTATCTTATTTATTTTAAGGCTAACTAGTGTAACTCAAGGAAAGGGAAAGCATAAGGTTAAAATCAACATTCTCCAAAGAAATCCTAAGTTATTACTAAGCTAGTTAGGAGGGTGTACTGACCTTTGAGATCAAAGCTTGATCTTGAAGAAACCCCTTGATTTGGAACCTTCAAGCTTCATGGAAGAACCACACTTGAAGAGGAGGATCCTTGCTTGATTTGGGGAAGATCAAACCTTAATCTTGGCTCCTGTTGATCTAAATCCAACCCTCTTTGGAGATTTTCTCCAATCTCCACTTCTCCTCCTTCTCTCCTCTTTCTCTCCCTTCGGTCTAAGAAAACCCCAAAATAAAATTCCCTTATAAGCCAAGGGTTTAAAACCCTCAATTTCGGAATCAGCTACCGCGTGCGATCGATCACACACTAACTGCTATCAATCGTGGATCAGTGCGATCGATCGCACATGGATGCAATCTGTCACACTTGAAACCAAAGCTTTTGGTCTGATTTCTCCCTACATGAGATTGATCGCACACCCTTGCAATCAATCTAGATCCCTGCGATCTGTCGCACATGGAGATCCATCTATCGCACTTGGTCCAGAATCTTTGGGACCCAAATCACCTGCATGCGATCGATCGCACCTTACCTGCGATCGATCACACTCTCCAGTTTTTAGTTTCTTCCACCTACAGACCCCTTGGGGTGTTTTCAATCTCATTTTCATCATCCTTAGGGCTCTAAACCCCCTTTTCCACGCTGCACTTGGGTCGCTAGCACCCATTTTATCATAAAACACCAATTCAAACATATGGAAGGCATTTGGCCATGAAACACTATTTATTAGCCACAAAAAGTTCCGGGGTTATACAGCTATGCTGCTGCTATCCTCAACCTTGTCAATGTTTGAGACTTTGTCGCTGAACCACTGAATGAAGTCCCTGAGAGACTGTGAGGGATTCTTCTGTCGCGACCCAAAACCCACCCTAGCAGTTAGAGTGAATCTTGGACGACTTATCATGACTTACATGACTTGCTTGACAAACCAACCTGCAAAATACCTGGACCATATACAAAGAGGACATAATAGCGGAAGCATAAACTACAAAGCACAGCGGAAGTCTAATCAAAAACCTCTAAGTATATATACATGATCCAAGTTTGTACAAAAAGAAACCAAAAGAAGGTACGGACTTGCCCGCCAAAATACCTCTCAAGCTCACACCCACAGATCACTCACTTAGAATCCACCACCTAATCGTAGCCATCTACAGGAGGTTCCTCCGTAGGCTCCTCAACGTACTCTTCCACCCAAAGGATCGGAGCACAGATATCAAAAGGAGCAGCCGCTCCGCTATCACCTGCCGACATAAGAAGTACGGCTGAGCATGGAATACCCAGCGGGTACCCAATACTAACAAACAATCATAGCATAACAATAGCAATATATAAAGCAGAAAACAATTCATACTATAACGCAGGAAACAATTCATATAATAACAAGGAAGTAAAGTAGTTTATATTCATGCTTACATCACATAAAAGCCGATAAATCTCTTGAAATCATCGTGCACTTGACTTGACTTAAAATACTCATTGTGTGCTTGAAAACTTGTTATGTTTATCTTGCTTGATCTTGTTAAGCGTGCCATGTCATGCGTGTCATGCATGCTTGCTTGGAATCTAAACATGCTCATGTACTTGTGAGATGCGCTTGTGAGATGCACTTGAGAGGGAAGGGAGGCCCTTCTTTAATGAGATGCACTTGAGAGGGAAGGGAGACCCTTCTTTCATGATATGCACTTGTGAGTGAGGGTAGACCCCTCATGGAAGGAAGGGAAGTGTAAACACCCTCCTATGTCGTGCTTGTTCTTGTCCTTGTGTCAAAAGCGAGGTAAAACATATCGTAATTTATGTCCCACCTCTAAACCTTATTCTTGAAAACACCGACAAACCATGTCATGCATGCCGTGCTCGTGGAATCGTGTACATACATTCATTTGGAATTAAATATGACATTTGGGATTTCAACAATACATAGAATATCACAATTTGAGCAAGTAATCATTCATGTAATTTAGGGAAAGCAGGTAATCACACTATCATAAGCCCTAGCAATCGCATAGGCATTTAAGCATGTATTTCTTGATTTACAACTAGTTTTCTTCACCTTGGCATTTCATCAAACACATGGTGTGTACATTATTCGTTAAAGCCTACATGATACTTTTCTAGATGGGTTTGTGTTCACAACACACATGTATGTTTATTATTGGTACAATGCCCTTCCCATTTCATTCATCACATTACATTCACATGGCATCCTTCGCCCAACATCCATCTCCATACATACATCCCAACTCATAGCATAGTCATAGATGAGGGAAAACAAAGAATAAGGAAAGAAAAGGGAGTATGAACTAGGAGGGTAGCAAAAGGTACCGACCTTGAAAAGAGGAAGAGAACCCTTGCAAGAGCCGAGGTTGAACGCTGCCCTAGCTTTGGAGAACGAGCTCCCCCAAGTGCTTGAGCCTTGAACTTGAAGAAATCCAAGCTTGAGGTGATCTAGGGTTCTTAAACCCTTTGATTTTTCTCTCAAGGGGATGCCCTAGGTTAGAATCCCCTTTCTCCTCTCTCCTTATCTCCCAAATACTCTAAGTGTAGTGAATGGAGCCCTCAAGGCTCTGGCAAACCCTTATAGGCAAGGGTATAACACACAAATGCCGAAAAAGCCCTTACTGAAAACTCTGCAAAACACGATATACCGATCAATTGGTGGTTAATACCAAGCAATCGGTTGCCTACCGAGCGATCGGTGTTCTTGACCGAGCTCTCGGTCAAAGACATGCACTCTGGAAAATTTTCCCATACAAAAAAGTTAACCAGTCGATAGCTACCGATTGACCGGTTGTGGACCGATCGATTACTAATTTGGACCGAGCGATCGGTTGTGAACTGATTGATCTCTAGCGATCGGTGCTTTACAGATTTTTGACCCATTTTACTGTTTTGGCCATATCTTTTGACTTGTTAGTCCTTTGAAAATGAACAGTTCTAACGTGTTAGAATTTTCAATTTCTCCCTTATTTATTAATTTGACTACGTTAAAGTCCAATTGGCTACGAAAGTGCTATTCATTTAGTACGAAAAAGTCCGGGGTTCTACATCCTCCCCCCTTACAAAAATTTCACCCTCGAAATTTAGATGATACTTGCATTACAAAACCAAACAAATTTACATGTCACACTCAAAAAGACTATTCAAACAATTCTGGGCACTTCGCTTTGACTTCGGCTTCACGCTCCCATGTAGCCTTTTCTCGAGCATGATGTTGCCATTGTACGAGAACCAATGAGATAGTCTTGTTGCAAAGGACTTGATCCCTCCAATCCAATAAATGAACCGGCTTCTCAACCAAAGTGAGATCCTCTCGGATTTCCAATGGCTCCAAGTCTATGACATGTGAAGGGTCCGCAATGTACTTCCGAAGCATAGACACGTGGAACACATTGTAAACTACGGCCATGTGAGGTGGAAGAGCTACTCAGTAAGCAACTTCACCAACTCGAGTGATAATCTCAAAGGGGCCGACATATCGAGGACTAAGCTTGCCTCTTTTGCCAAATCTCATATTCCCTTTGCTAGGAGATACTTTCACAAAGACTTGATCCCCAACCTGGAATTCCAAGTCCCTACGGCGCGTGTCCGCATAGCTCTTTTGATGATCTTGAGCGGCTTTCAATCGATCCCGGATGATCTTGACTATATCCATAGTTTGCTCAATCAACTCCGGACCTAACACCTTTCTCTCTCCTACCTCATCTCAGTAGAGAGGAGACCTGTAGCTTCGCCCATACAAGGCCTCAAATGGAGCCATTTAGATGCTCGCCTAGTAGCTGTTATTGTAGGCGAATTCAACCAAAGGCAAGTGTTCTTCCCAACTGCCCTTGAAATCCAACATACACGCCCGAAGCATGTCTTCTATGACTTGGTTCACCCTCTCAGTTTGCCCATCCGTCTGTAAATGAAAAGCGGTGCTGAAATCAAGTCAGGAACCCATAGCTTCCTGAAAATTTTTCCAGAATCTTGATGTGAATCTTGGATCCCGATCTTACACAATACTAACTGGCACCCCATGTAGCCTAAGCACTTCCTTGATATATAGTGCAGCCAACTAACTAGAGTTGAAGGTAGTTCGGTAAGGCAAGAAGTGCGCGGACTTTGTTAAACGATCCACCACAACCCATATCGCATCTGAGTTCCTTGCCATTTTTGGCAAACCAACAATGAAGTCCATGGATATGTGGTCTTATTTCTACTTGGGAATAGGGAGAGACTGTAATAGACCCGCCGGTCTCAAGTGTTCTGCCTTCACCTATTGGCACACCAAGCACCGTGCCACATACTCCGCAACATCCCTCTTCATATTCTGCCATCAAAAGTGACTCTTGAGGTTTCGGTACATTTTTGTACCCCTAGGATGTACTGTGTACTTCGAACGGTGTGCTTCATCCATAATCTCCCTCCGAAGATCTGCATTGGTTGCGACACACAGCCTTCCCTTGAATGTAACAGCACCACGGCTAGTGAGAGAAAATTCTTCACTACCCTTGGCAACCTCCTTATCCCGGCAAGCCAATAAGTCAGCATCTGTGGCTTGATACTCTTGGATCAAATCTATAATGTATGGCCGAACCGTGACATTTAGGACTGCGGACAGAATCATTCACACTGATGTCCAGATTTTCCAAATCTTCTAGTAGTCTTCATTCCTGCACCAACATGTGTGCCAGCAGACCCGGAGGTCTTCTACTCAAAGCGTCTGCTACAACGTTTGCTTTACGCGGGTGGTATTGGATGGTGCATTCATAGTCTTTCAAAAATTTCATCCAAAGCCGTTGTCGTAAACTTAGCTCCTTTTGGGAAAAGAGGTACTTGAGGCTCTTGTGATCCGTGAACACATAGAACTCTACTCCATGAAGGTAATGAAGTCAAATCTTGAGTGCAAACACGACTGTGGCAAGTTTCAAGTCATGCGTGGGGTAATTCTTTTCATGCTCCTTCAACTGCCTCGATGCATAGGCAATGACTTTCTTGTCCTGTATAAGGACATACCCGATTCCAACGTGCGAGGCATCACTGTACACCTCATAACCACCACGTCCGGACGACACAGTAAAGACAAGGGCTGTGGTAAGCCTCTTCGTCTGTTCCGTGAAACTGATCTCATGCTTATCGCTCCATATGAACTTCATATTTTTCCTTGTCAGGTAAGTGAGCGGCGCTGCAAGGCTGGAGAAACCCTCTACAAATCTCCTGTAGTAGCCTGCCAACCCAAGGAAACTACGTATCTCTGTGACACTCTTGGGCCTCGCCCAACTCATGACTGCCTCTATTTTCTTCAGATCTATCAAGATGTCTTCTGCAGATACCACATGGCCTAAGAATGCCACCTCTTCCAACCAAAACTCACACTTACTAAGTTTGGCGTATAGCTTGTGCTCTCTCAGCATTTCCAAGCAAGGCGAAGGTCTCGCATGTGATCTTCCCGTGTCTGGGAATATATCAGTATGTCATCAACAAACACGATCACGTAACGATCTAGGTATGGTCGGAACACTCGGTTCATCAAATCCATAAAAGCTACCGGCACATTTGTGAGACCAAAAGGCATCACCAAGAACTCGTAGTGTCTGTACTGAGTCTGAAAAGCAGTTTTGGGCACATCCTCAGCCTTGATCTTCAACTGGTGGTAACCCGATCGAAGATCGATCTTAGAGCAAAATCTCACCCCCTTTAATTGATCAAACAAGTCATCAATCCTAGGCAATGGATACCTATTCTTTATAGTGACCTTGTTCAACTGCCTGTAATCGACGCACATCCGAATTGAGCCATCATTCTTCTTGACAAATAATACCGGGGCACCCCACGGTGAGACACTTGGTCAAATGAAACCAAGGCCTTGCAGTTCCTCCAATTGAGTCTTCAACTCCTTGAGTTCAATCGGGGCCATTTTGTATGAAGCCCGGAAGATAGGAGTTGTGCCTGTACAAGCTCAATCACAAACTCAATCTCCCTGTCTAGAGGCAACCCTGGCAACTCCTCTGGAAATACATCCAGGAATTCACTCACGACCGGAATAGTCGAAGAGTCCTTTGCCTCGGGGTTCGCTAGGCTCAATGCCGCAAAACGGGCAACATCTCTACTTCTCAACCCCCGAAAATGAAATGGTTTCCCTTCCACCGGCCTGAAGAGTACTATCTTTTCAAAGCAAGCCACATGCCCATGATATGCTGCTAACCAATCCATCCCTAAGATGATGTCGAAGTCCTAGAATCCAAGGACAATGAGATCGGCTGCCAATTCATGGCTTCCCACTTAGACTGTACTACCTCTGAAAATGCTATCGGCTACCACTGTTTTGCTGAGAGGAGTCGAAATGAATAACTCCGGTTCCAACTGACTAGGTTTCATAGAAAAGCCTTGTGAAAAACTCAGCGAGACAAATGAATGAGTAGACCCGGTATCAATCAACACTCTAGCCAAACATTCATTAACTAATAGAGTTCCTGAAATTTCAACTAGCTAAGTCAATCCATGTATCACATCATATATATAGGTGATAGATATATAGTACGCCACATACGTACACAAGGAATGAAGCATAACATGACAATCGTGGACAATCGAATACTTTAAAAGCGTACCTTGCACTACATCGTTAGATGTAAGTGCATCACCCTCTGTCAAGGCGAATACCCGCCCTTGGTTCGCCTGGCGAGGCGGAGGTGTAGACCGGGTAGGTTGGGAGGACCCTTGGTATGATCCTGCTGGGCGTGCTGGGGACCTAAACCCCTGAGACTGGCCTGGTAAATGCCGACTAGGACAATCCCTGATCACATGGCCCTGACGACCACAATGGAAACATCCACCCGATGCCCTTCGGTAATCTCCTGCCGGGTGCCTTCGGCTGCATGAAGTGCAGACCTTATGTGTGTAAGTCGGAGGGGTCGGAGGGGTTGGAGGTGGAGCATACCTCGCCACCTGAGGTACAATAGGCCATGGGGCCGGAAGAGACTGAGGTCGTGGCGCCTGAGGCATGTTACGACCGTGGAACTGGAGGCGCATATGATGGCCTCATAGGTGGTGCTGGCCACGCATACTGAGGTGGTGCTGGCCACGTATACTGATAAGGGCCGGTCCAAGCCCGCCTCTCTGGAGGTGCTGAACTGCTAGGTTGGCCTCTCGCCAAATCTCTCTTCTTGGACACCGCCTCAGAATTTGCCTCTATCAACAAGGCCTTATCTACTACCTCAGGATAGGTAGTATGCCTGAAATCCGAGACTTTCTCCATGATGACATCCTTGAGTCCTTGCTCAAACCTTCTCTCCTTCATCACCTCGGTGGCGATCATATGAGTTACGAAGCATGATAGCTCTGAGAACTTGGCCTCATATTGAGCCACCGACATCGAACCTTGCTCAAGGTTGATGAATTCTCTCTTTCCTTTCTCACGCTCTGACTGGGAAATACTTCTTATAAAAAGTATCATTGAACTCCTCCCAAGTCCAAGGTTGACCCTGCATGGTCAAATCTCTAGTCCTCAAGGCGACAACCACCAGTGGTGTGCCTCACCCTCAAGCATGAAAACCGCCCATGCTACTTTCTCTTCCTCTGTAGGAGAGAGCACCGCAAAGATCTTCTCCAATTGGAGGATCCAAGCCTCCGCAGCAAGAGGCTCCCCACTCCCATGGAATGATGGAGGCCTCAATCTCTGAAATGCCTCAACCCCAGCGGTACGATGTATTGGAGCTACAGGCGGTGGAGTAGGTACCACCGATGATGGTATAGACTGTCGAGCCGCCAGTATGGCGAGTGTCTCAGTGATAGAGCCTAAGACCTGAGAGAGTTCCGGCTGCTAATCCTCGTCTCGTGAAGAAAAGGAAGCTCTGGTATGTAGCCCACGACCCCGTGTGCCCCGCCTCATAACTAACGTCCTAAGAACAATAGCACCACATGAGTCTAACTTGAAACCATAATTTATCACAGTTCCATTTCACAATAATTCAATTTGTATTAATTTTATAGTACCAGTATACATCACATCAAGTCATCAGAGTATTTATAATTATCATACTTGGTGTTCTAGCCTCCCTAAGACCCGTACTTGGTTGAAACAACCATTTAGACTAAGACAAAAGTTTAGTCTTACACTTGGAACATAACTCGCTTCCGACTTACTTCCTTCCTAACTTGTTTCTTAACATATGCTCTTGTCAAGCCGTGGTACTAGATTCTAAGTGACCCTAAAGACCTAACGCCTAAGCACTGATACCACTTCTGTCGTGACCCAAAACCCACCCTAGGAGTTAGAGTGAATCTTGGACGACTTATCATGACTTCCTTGACAAACCAACCTGCAAAATACCTGGAGCATATACAAAGAGGACATAATAGCGGAAACATAAACTACAAAGCACAGCGGAAGTCTAACCAAAAACATCTAAGTATATATACATGATTCAAGTTTGTACAAAAAGAAACCAAAAGAAGCTGCGGACATGCCCGCCAAAATACATACATATAATCTCTCAAGCTCACACCCACAGATCACTTACTCAGAATCCACCACCTAATAGTAGCCATCTACAGGAGGTTCCTCCGTAGGCTCCTCAACGTACTCCTCCTCCACCCAAGGGCTCGGAGCATAGATATCAAAAGGAGCAGCCACTCTGCAATCACCTGTCGACATAAGAAGTACGGCTGAGCATGGAATACTCAACGGATACCCAATACTAACCAACAGTCATAGCATAACAATAGCAATATATAAAGCAGAAAACAATTCATATTATAACGCAGGAAACAATTCATTTAATAACAAGGAAGTAAAGCAGTTTATATTTATGCTTGCATCACATAAAAGCCGATAAATCTCTTGAAATCATTGTACACTTGACTTGACTCAAAATACTCATTGCGTGCTTGAAAACATGTCATGTTTATCTTGCTTGATCTTGTCGAGCATGCCATGTCATGCGTGTCATGCATGCTTGCTTGGAATCTAAACATGGTCATGTACTTGTGAGATGCGCTTGTGAGATGCACTTGAGAGGGAAGGGAGGCCCTTCTTTAATGAGATGCACTTGAGAGGGAAGGGAGACCCTTCTTTCATGATATGCACTTGTGAGTGAGGGTAGACCCCTCATGGAAGGAAGGGAAGTGTAAACTCCCTCCTATGTCGTGCTTGTTCTTGTCCTTGTGTCAAAAGCGAGGTAAAACATATCGTAATTTATGTCCCACCTCTAAACCTTATTCTTGAAAACACCGACAAACCATGTCATGCATGCCGTGCTCGTGGAATCGTGTACATACATTCATTTGGAATTAAATATGACATTTGAGATTTCAACAATACATAGAATATCACAATTTGAGCAAGTAATCATTCATGTAATTTAGGGAAAGCAGGTAATCACACTATCATAAGCCCTAGCAATCTCATAAGCATTTAAGCATGTATTTCTTGATTTACAACTAGTTTTCTTCACCTTGGCATTTCATCAAACACATGGTGTGTACATTATTCGTTAAAGCCTACATCATACTTTTCTAAATGGGTTTGTGTTCACAACACGCACGTATGTTTATTATTGGTACAATGTTTTTCCCATTTCATTCATCACATTACATTCACATGGCATCCTTCGCCCAACATCCATCCCAACTCATAGCATAGTCATAGATGAGGGAAAACAAAGAATAAGGAAAGAAAAGAGAGTATGAACTAGGAGGATAGCAAAAGGTACCGACCTTGAAAAAAGAGGAAGAGAATCCTTGCAAGAGCCGAGGTTGAACGCTGCCCTAGCTTTGGAGAAGGAGCTCCCCCAAGTGTTTGAGCCATGAACTTGAAGAAATCCAAGCTTGAGGTGATCTAGGGTTCTTAAACCCTTTGATTTTCCTCTCAAGAGGATGCCCTAGGTTAGAATCCCCTTTCTCCTCTCTCCTTATCTCCCAAATACTCTAAGTGTAGTGAATGGAGCCCTAAAGGCTCCAGCAAACCCTTATAGGCAAGAGTATAACACCCAAATGCCGAAAAAGCTTTTACTGAAAACTCTGCAAAACGTGATATACCGATCGATCAGTGGTTAATACCAAGCAATCAGTCACCTACCGAGCGATTGGTGTTCTTGACCGAGCTCTCGGTAAAAAACATGCTCTCTGAAAAATTTCCCCATACAAAAAAGTTAACCAGTTGATAGCTACCGATCGACCAGTTATGGACCGAACGATCGCTAATTTGGACCGAGCAATCGGTTGTGAACCGATCAATCTCTAGCGATCGGTGCTCTGCAGATTTTTGACCCATTTTACTGTTTCGGCCATATCTTTTGACTCGTTCGTCGGATTTTGACGATTCGACTTGCATTTGGTTCGTCCTTCGAAAGGGAACAGTTCTGATGTTTAGAATTTTCAATTTCTCCCTTATTTATTAATTTGAGTGCGTTAAAGGCCAATTGGCTACGAAAGTGCTATTCATTTAGTACGAAAAACTCTGGGGTTCTACACATTCTCAAGGCGAAGAGGGAATCCGTGCCTGCCTTGTTTTTGCTGATCCATAAAAGTCGACCTCAGTTGTACCATGTTCCTTATTGATCCGGAAGGGAGGTTATGGAACCACCTAGCAGCTTCTCCTGTCAGACTGTTTGGGAAAGCTTTGCAGAGGAGGTTATCATCAGAATTACGGAGAGCCCTAATGTGCTTGAAGTTGAACAGATGATCAACTGGATCCATCCTTCCATCAAACATGATGAATTTTTGTGTCATAAACTTTTAGGGGGTGTAGGACTGGTTGATTTGATCTGAGAAGGGAGAGGTTCCAACATCCAACTTTGCTTATCGGACAAATTGGTCCAATGTACTTCCATCCGTGCCCCTAACATGGGCACTGATCATGGCCTGCACGTCCCTGGGAGTCATCCATGCTCCTTGGTTCTTGTAATGAGTCGGCGCATACGGCTCCTGAGCATCACGAGCTCGTGGCTCCTCATGGGGGTACTGGAGGTCCCGTGGATCATGATGAGCATACAGTTCTCACAGTTCGGCACAAGCATATGGATTCTGTGGTTCAGCATGAACATATTCAAGCTCTCATAGTTTGGCACAAGCATACTGAAAAGGAGGAGAGCGAGGTCTAATTGCATCACGGGGAGGGGAGAGAAGCACGAACCTTCTGTCGAGGTTGCCATGCAATGGTGGGGATGCTTGCCATGCCCCTTGGCCTCTTAGAGTGGATGGAAAGAGAAGCTGTCATCGCATGTCCAACCTTGGTGAGGGCTCTCTTCGGGCCTCACGCCACGGAGACTTTGGTTGCCTGGTTCCACCTTGTGGATCAACTTGGGGACCATATCGAGCTGCCATCTTTATATCTACATGCTAAGGATGAGGAGCACGGGCTCTCGGAATCAAGGGCACCTCGGAGGCCATCTCATACATAATTTTGTAGGCCTCTAGCTGTTAGACATGATGCCCAGAAAAGTCATTTAGATTGTTAGATTTTTATTAATTTGATTAATAAAAACTTCTTCTTAATCTATTGTGTATTCATTATGGGTAATTGACCATGATCATGAGATGATCTATACGATATGAGATATCGATAAAGGTCCATAAGATATATTGTAGGAAAGTTATGTGATTAGATTATCACAGATAGATATAACTTTCTGGTTCCTTATACCTTATATAGTCACAACTGTGGGTGAAGCTGGGCACTTCACTTATATGGTTGCCAGAATGCTAAGATGTTTTCAATAGTTGAGATGTAGTTCTATCTCGAAATATTGTAGTGGAGACTACACATCAACATATGGGTGATTAAATGTACACTGACTGATTGCATTCAATGAGAGACCTCTTGCATAAACATACTATCAGATAGTTGGTCTCTCATTCACACTGAACAGTTTCGATGATCCTTAGATCTGATGAGTTCATATATAACTGAGCAGTGATCTGACTGTTTTGATTCCACAACGTATTTTCTAACTTAGGAAATACAATACGATAACAGTTGGATAGTGAGAAAGCTGTTCGAGTCATGATGAATTTTAAATAAGAAATCCATACTCATTAATTTGAGAGATTATCCAAGTTCCAGGTAAGACAGTTGATTAAGTTCAAATCCTACGCAGGTGATTTTGAAAACAAAATAAGTTTTGAAATATACTTTTATTAAAAGGTATTATACTTATAAAAGGTTTTTCTCAAAATAATTTTCATTAAAAATTGTTTCTCAAGGCTTAATCATAAGTCTTGGAAACCCGGATGATTTGCAATGGGCTATGGGTTAGATAGTATGTCAATCTCAAAGGCCCATTAGGGATAATGTATTTGGAAGGATAAATCAAATTTAAAAGTTCATGTGGTGGGATCCGTAATAGTTAATGTTCATACACTGGGATTCAATTGCAACATGGATATCTCATGTCACTTGCAATTCCGATGTATTTCCAGTTTAGGGTCAATGGGATAACATTGGGTAAGCCAAGGTAAGAATGTCCTAGAGCAATCTGTGGAGGTGCTCACATAAGAAATACAAGCTCAATAATTGATTGAAAGTTAATCAATTATTTAAGTGATTAAAAGTTAATCAAATAGATTAAAAGTTAATCTATGGTTTAAATTAATTGTTAATTTAAATCTGGGGATTATCTTAATAATTATTTAATTAACATAATTAAAGGGGAAATGGGTTTGACCCATATCCATAAACCCATTTAATATGGACCTTTAATATGGGCCAAATCTCATGGGTTTAAACCCTAGGGTGGGGCGCCCACTTTGGTAATCCTAATTGGATTAAGATTTGTTCAATTGAATAATTGTTGAAATATAATTCCTATAACTGTGGAATTAAAATCCAATTGTTGGATTGCAATAAGGATGAGGATAAGTTATAATTGGATTACAACATGGTGTGCTTAACCTAATTGGATTACAACTAGGTTTCATTCTTTTTGTTGGATGTTGACTTATCCCTTTTAATGAAGGAATCCTCTTGTAATAAGGACTCTTTAATTAGTAGGATTACTATAAATAAAGTAGTTATAGATTAAGTAGGAGTTTAATTAATTAATAGTAAGAGTTATTATTAATTAATAAATCGTACTAGATAAGATCAAGTTGGAGTAGGATTAGGATAGGATCCTAGTCTATAAATACCCCAACACCCTAGACCATTAAGCACTTTTTTCCAGAATTTTTTCTCTCATTTCCTCTCTCTCTCCAAACCGTGAGACCCTAGGGATGACCCTAGGGATTTTCGTGAGCTTCATTGGTGGTGCAAGTTGGGTATTGTTTATTCTAGGGTTTTAAACCTTAGTACTTTTGGTGATAGAAGGTCTACACCATTACTCCATCTTCTTCCTCTTGCTTCTATAATTCCAAAGGAGTGTCTAAAGCTTCGTGGGGTTAGCAAAGAACAAGGATCGAGCTTCTAGTATTTTTTCGGAGAAATCTCTACAAAGAGTTCTGACGGTTCAAGTGGATTTAAGCTTCACCAGTGAACATCATTCACCGAGGTGATATGACTAAAACTCTTAAATAGTTTTTGATGCTTTCTATGGTGTTAAGATCTAGGGGATCCTGTTTTCACATAATTTTTTATCTAGATCCCCCTTCACTAGCCTTTCTTGAAAAGTATGTTGAATGTTTATCAATTGATTCAACGTAGACTGCTGCAAGATCATGTCTTCTCTCTATTGCTGCAACAACATAATTATTTGGTCAGAAAGAGTCATCTCTCCTTCAATAGGAGTCTACTGCCTAGCAGCCAGTCACATAGCTTCTCTATCCGGAGGAGTTTTTCCAGACGCTTGTGCAGTAGGGTCTCTCTTAGGGACGGTTTGAACGGCCAGTTGTGCAGTTAGGTTTCTTGAGGGGATGGCTTGAGTGGCGAGACCGACCTCTATGATGTCTTGTCTGGTCACTTCTCTGGAAAGGAAAACTTCGACTTGGCTTGACATGAGGAAAAAAGTGTTGACCAAAGGGTGAGTCATTCTAGAATTTCTCACAGACGGCGCCAATTTTTGTGATGGGATTTCTTGGATGGTCCACTTGTCACTTGCTCTTTGATTTTTGATTGACTAGTAGAAGGATGAAGGTAGGGTCACAACTCATCTTTGTTGATGAAGGTGGGGGCTCCTCCTATCAAAGTCCTCTGACGATCAAGTCAGTATACGTAGAAGATGAAGTGCAAAGAACAACTTTGAGAGAGAGAATGTGTTAAAGACTTTGAGCTTCCCCATATGGTTTTCTCAATGGGGGGTCTAATAGTCGAGATTCAGTAGTCTTTCCTCATGGGGGGTCTAGGGTATTTATAGGCTTGAGTTCGGATGTGCTTTCATGCCCATCTATGCCCATAAATGGCCATGCAATCTTGCTTTATGATCATTACCAAATATGTCAGACAAATCTTCATGCATACGTGCCACACATGTGAGTCTACTATTTTGAAGGTTAGTCTAAAGGGAATCCAGATAAAAAAAATATGCAGAAAATTGAATCCCGAAGATCTTTACTCCATAGAAAACAATTAATATTAACTACTTGATAGAAGATTACCTCGGTGAATGATGTCCACCAGTGAAGCACAAAAATGATAAATCTTTAGAACTCTTGGTAGAGATTTCTTGAAGAAATACTCGAAGCTCGATCCTCACTCTTCGCTATCTCCGCAAAGCTTTTGAATCTTTCCTTGCTTTTGAAGGACAAAGAGATGAAGGATTTTGGAGTAGACTCTCTAACTCACAAAAATCATTAGGGCTCCAAACCCTAGCTTACAAAAATCCCTTAGGGTATCAACCCTAACTCACGAAAATCCCTTGAGGATTTTCCTTGAAGCTCACAGAAAATCCTTTTGGGGTGATCTCCCTCTCCCACGAAATTTCTTGGAGAATAATGATCTCTCTCCCCATGGCTTGGGCTTGGAGTTAAATAATAAAAATCATCCCCTCCCATACGGTTTTGCCTTGGGAAAATATATATTGGGATGGATATGGATCTTATCCATATCTTGATCATTATCTAATAATGATCATTATCTATTAGATTTTCTAATTAATGATAACTCTTATTATTAAATAGACTCCTAGTTTATCCACAATTAGTTAGTTATAATAAATCTTCTAATTTGGGATTCCTTTTCCTAAAAGGACTCCTTAATTAAAGGGATATAATTAACTCCTTAATTAAAGGGATGTAACCAACTCCTTAATTAAAGGGATATAACCAACTTCCTAAAATTTAGGGATTCATTGAATCTAGACATTCTAGATTCTCCAAGGGTGGGCGTGAACAAGAGGGGGTTGTGAGATTCCTTATAGGGATTAGGGATAATCCTTATCTTTTTGTTTCTTCACTTCCAAGTAAAGTATCTAATCTCATTAGATAAGGTATAATTAATTAATAATTATTTACTAACCAAAAATCCTTCATTTATAGCGAAGATAAAGTGGCCACCGACTAGGGATTCTATCCCGTGGGCTTGGGCCCATCAATAAGGTCCATCTTATATGAGTTTTATGAATATGGGATATGTAGAACCCCAGATCTTGATGGCTTAATACGATGAATGATGATAGGTAGTAAAGCTTTAAGAATGTCTTTTTAAGTGTATGGGAGTTTGGAATGAAGGAAGTAAGAGTATGGAATACTCTTTAGTATCAACAAGGGTTTTACCTTTAACATACCCTCAACTTTGATTAGCTATGGTTTTCTCACCTCTTATAGGAATTGAGTGATGCTTGAACCATTAGAACCATATTGGAACCCTCTTTGAGGTTCATGTTTAATGTTTTTCCATATTTTGAGTCTAAGATAAGTCAAATGTGACTATTCCATCATTTTTCTGCTGAAATTACTGACCTAGTCACCTTTATGGCCTCTTTGGACCATGAATAAAGATGAATTATGAGTGGTGTAAAACAAGAAAGGTGTTCCCCTTTCAAAGATGAGTCCAACGCAAGTTGAATCGTCAAAATCCGATAAGCGAGTCAAAAGTTATGGTCAAAATATCAAACTACAAAAATCCGGACAGCTCTTAGGGATTTGGACGATCGATCATCCACGGACGACGATCGATCGTCAGGATCCCAGAAATCTAAATAGCATTCGGGAACGTGGACGATCGATCATCCAGATTGACGATCGATCATCAGAATGCAATTTGACCTTTTTAAAGGCACAGAAATGAGGGTTTTTAACCCCTTGGCCTATAGATAAGAAGCCAAGTTGGGAGTTTTGGGGGAAGCTAAACCTAAGAGAGAGATTGGAGAGAAAGAGAAGGGAGATTGGGGATTTGCAAGAAGGGTTTTGAGATTGAAGGACCAAGAGGAGATCAAGATCAAGGATCTTCCCCAAATCTCAAGATCCTCTTAATCCAAGCTCAATCAACGCGTGGAGTTCTCCTCCAAACTCGGCAACGCCTCCCACGAGCAATTTCAAGGGTTTTCTTCATTCTATTGAGGTCGGTACCCTTTCCTACCCTCCTAGTCATGTCTTTTCTTCTTCTTTTCTTTGTTTTCCCTAAATTATAAGAACAATGTGTTGGGATGTATGGTTGGAGTGTGAATGGGCGATGGATGCCATGTGGTTGTGTTGTGTTGCTTGAAATGGGAAGGGTATTCCACCTAAATAACGTACATACATGATGTGAGGTTGAATGAAGAGTAATCCATGTAGATAAATACAAGAATTAGGTGTTAATCATAACCCACACACGAAGTGTTTGATGAAATGCCACAGAGAAGAAAATGATGATCCTTGCTAGAAAATGCATGTATGAACTTTCTTTAATTCCTAGAACAGCATGTTGTAGATTTAATTGCTTGGATTATTCATCTAATGTGACGATATTATGCGCCATTTCTTATGCTTTAATTTTACACGAATCACAAGCACAACATGTAGTCCATGTGTAGGATTTTCAAGCATGAAACACCATGTTTTGTTTTCAAGAAAATCAAGTACAAAATTCTCGATTCACGAACACCACGACAAGGCCAAAAAGTAAGGGTTGGTATGTAGAGCCCCGAACTTTTGACATTTATGCATGACACTTTCGTAGCCATTTTTCCTTTAAAGTAGTGCAATTAATAAATAAGGAAGAAATTGGAAATTCCGAAATGTCAGAAATGTTCCTTTTCGAAGTACAAACCCAACGCAAGTTGAATCGTCGAAATCCGACGAGCGAGTCAAAAGTTATGGCCGAAACAAGAAGGAGGAAAAATATGGAATTTTGCTGCAAGTTACGACCGATCGTACACACCCTACGAACGATCGTAGGTGAGTTACGATCGATCGTAGAATCTCAGGAATTGACAAAAGTTTCGGGTCGATATACGATCGATCGTGGATAAATTACGATGGATCGTAGTACAAATTACGATCGATTGTAGATCGCGAATCCAGAAATTTTAATCGGATTTTTAGGGTTTCTTCACTACCTATAAAGGTTGCCCGAGCCTTTAGGGCTCTCATTCACACACCTAGAGTATTTTTGAGAGTTAGAGAGAAAGGAGAAGGGGATCCTAACCTAGGGTTTGTTCTTGAAGGAGAAATCAAGGGTTTGATACCCTAGATCACCCCAAGCTTCGGTCAAGCTCGGGAGGACCACGTTCTCCAAGCTTGGTAGCATCTCACGCACGTTTTTGCAAAGGTTTTCTTCCTCATTTCTTCAAGGTCGGTACTCTTTGCTACCCTCCTAGTTATAGCTTCTCTTTTCCTTTATTTCTTCTTGTTTTTCCTTCACTTATATATGTGTTATGAGATTGGTGGTATGAATGGTGAATGGAGGTGGATGTTGGCGAATGGATGCCGTGTGGATGGTGTGATGAATGAATGGGAAAGGGCATTGTACTAATAATGAACATACAAGTGTGATGTGAGCATAACCCACCTCGAAAAGCATGATCTAGGTTTAAGTGAATAATCAATACACCCTATGTTTGATGAAATGCCAAGGTGAACAAAATAAATGATAAATTAAGGGAACCCATGCTTAAGTACTCTTGAAATTTGTTAGGGTTCATGATAGTGTGTTTCTTACATTTCTTAAAATGTGTAGATTATTACTCACTTAAATTGTTATATGTTATGCTTTGTGAATTACCCCAAATTGCCATATTTAATTCCAAATGCAAGTATGCACACGATTTCACGAGCACGAATGCATGGCATGTTTTATCGGCGTTTTCAAGAACACGATTTAGAGGTGGGGCATATCGTACGATATGTTTTACCTCACTTTTGGCAAGGACAAGACAATCATGCATTTTCATAAGAAGGGTCTCCCTTCCCTCACAAGTACATACATAACATAAGAAGGGTCTCCCTTCCCTCGCAAGTGCATCTCACAAGGACATCTCACAAGTGGATCTAACAAGTGGAAGGACAAGCATGAGCATTCTAGGAAGAAGGGTCTCCCTTCCCTCACAAGTAGATTACTTTTCAGAACAAGCAAGCATGATACACGCATGATACAAGCATGACATGGCATGACACGCATGATATGACAAGATAAGACAGACATGACAAGTTTTCAAGCACGGAAATGGTATTTCCAGTCAAGTCAAGTGCACAAGGTCTTCAAGGGTTTTATCGGCTTTTCTGAATGCAAGCATGATTACAAACTGCTTTACTTCCTTGTATGATATGAACTGTTCCTATCTTATATATATATATATATGTGTGCATTGCTATCTCATGCTATGACTATTGGTTAGTATTTAGTACCCGCTGAGTATTCCATGCTCAGCCGTACTTCTTATGTCGGCAGGTTCTGAGGGAGCTGCTGCTCCATTTGATGTTTGTGCTCCTGGTCCATGGGTGGAGGAGGAGTACGTCGAGGAGCCTGTGGAGGAACCTCCCGTAGAGGGTTATTAGTAGGTGGTGTTAGATTCTGAGTGGATTAGCTGTGGGTGAGCATGAGTGATTATATCCATGTATTTTGGCGGGCATGTCCGCATTTTCTTTGTTTTGTTTTCTTTTGTATTAAACTTGGACCATGTGTATATACTTAGAGGTTTGTTAGACTTCCGCTGTGGTTTATAGTTATGCTTCCGCTGTTACCCTCTATTGTATATGTTCTGTGGGTTTTGCAGGTTGGTTCGTCAAGCAAGTCCTGTAAGTCATGATTAAGTCGTCCAAGATTCACTCTAACTCCTAGGGTGGGTTTTGGGTCGCGACATGGTAAATAGAGGTAGGGCATATCTTAAGATATGTTTTGCCTCGCTTTTGACAAGAACAAGGACAAGAACACGCCAAGCAAGACTCCAAGCATGTATGGTTATTTTATTGCATTTTCGTTAAAGAGGGGTCTTCCCTCCCTCACAAGTGCATCTCATGGAAAAAAAGGGTCTCCCCTCCCTCACAAGTAGCATGAGCATATTTAAATTCCAAGCAAGCAAGAACATGACACAACATGACAAGACAAGCAAGGCATGACACGACATGACATGCATGACATAACAAGACAAGCAAGACAGAACATGACAAGACAAGTTTTCAAGCAAGAAAAGAGTATTTTCAAGTCAAGTCAAGTACACTATGATTTTAAGAGTTTTTCTCAGCTTTGAAGTGATGCAAGCATGATATATAAACTGTTCTACTTTCCTGTTATGATATGAACTGCTTCTGCTCTATTTCCATTATTATATGCTATGACTATTGGATAATATTTGGTACCCGCTGAGTATTTCATGCTCAGCCGTACTTTTGATGTCGCCATGTGTTAGTGGAGCGCCCGCTCTTTTTGACCTATGTGCTCCTGGTCCATGGGAGGAAGAGGAGTACGTTGAGGAGGTCCCTGCTGAGGAGCCTCCTATAGAGGGCCATTATTGGGTGGTAGATTCTAGGTGAGTGTGGGTGAGCATGAGAGATTTATATCCATGTATTTTGGCGAGCATGTCCGCACCTTCTTTATTTTGATTTTCTCTGTTGTACAAACTTGAATTACATACATATAAATAGAGGGTTTTGTTAGACTTCCGTTGTGCCATGTTAGTGTATGCTTCCGATGTAATTCCCATTTAGGGTCAATGGGATAACATTGGATAAGTCAAGGTAAGAATGTCCCAGAACAATCTGTGGAGGTTCTCACATAAGAAATACAAGCTTGATAATTGATTAAAAGTATTTAATTAAATAGATTAATAGTTAATCTATTGTTTAAATTAATTGTTAATTTAAACTAAGGGATTGTTTTAGTAATTATTTGATTAACATAATTAAAGGGGAAATGGGTTTGACTCATATCCATAAACTCATTAAAATGGACCTTTAATATGGGCCAAATCCCATGGGTTTAAACCCTAGGGTGGGGCGCCCACTTGAGGAATCCTAATTGGATTAGGATTTGTTTAATTGAATAATTATTGAAATATAATTCCTTTTATTATAGAATTAAAATCCAAGTGTTGGATTGCAATTAGGATTAAGATGTTATTGTAATTAGATTACAATAAGGAGTTTTAACTCTTCAAATCCCATGCCCTATAGATGGTCACACCCCCCTTGTGGATTCCTAGTTTGACTAGGTTTCCTACTTTGGTGTAGGATGTTGAGTTATCCCTTTTAATTAAGGAATCCCCTTATAATAGGGACTCTTTAATTAATAGGATTATTATAACTAAAGTAGTTATAGATTAAGTAGGAGTTTATTTAATTAATAATAAGAGTTATTGTTAATTAATAAATCCTACTAGATAAGATCAAGTTGGAGTAGGATTAGGATAAGATCCTAGTCTATAAATACCCCAACACCCTAGACCATTAAGTAGATTTTTCCAGAATTTTTTCTCTCCTCTCCTCTCTCTCCAAACCGTGAGCCCTACGAGAGACCCCTAGGGATTTTCGTGAGCTATATTGGTGGTCCTAGTTGGGTTTTGCAAATCTAGGGTTTTGAACCTTAGTATTATTGGTGATAGAAGGTCTACACCATTGATCCATCTTCTTCCTCTTGCTTCTATAATTCCAAAGGAGATTCTAAAGCTTCGTGGGGATAGTGAAGAACAAAGATCGAGCTTCTAGTCTTTTTTCAGAGAAATCTCTACAAAGAGTTCTGATGGTTCGAGTGAATTAAGCTTCACCGGTGAAAAACATTCACCGAGGTGATATGACTAAAAATCTTAGATAATTTTGATGCTTTTTATGGTGTTAAGATCTAGGGGATCCAATTTCCGCATAAATTTTTTATCCGGATCCCCCTTCAATTGGTATCAGAGCGCATGGTTAGGAGTATTTTTTGTTTATTTTGATAAGGTAATTAAATGGATGATTTAATTCATGAGATGAATTAATTTAGATCTATTTAATATTGCTCGTAGTTTTTATTATTTTATTTGTTCATAAGATGAATAAATAAATATTTATTATATTATCGAATGAGATTTGATAATTAAATAAATTTTAAAAACTAGTGTTATATGTGATATAATTAAATTCAAAACAATGATTTTTTTTTTAAATTCCTTTTAAATGATTTGATCATTAATTAATAAATCCCATGGTGTTTGACACCCTTGCTTAAGTGTTCTTGGAGATTAAAGCTTATTTCAATTTAAATTGATTCATGGATTTTCGGATTTGTATTTGATTAGAAGAATCGATACAGTTTTGGTATTTTTTCCATAACTTTATGACTGTAAGTCCAATTTAGGTCCATCAGTACATCGTTTCGAAGCCGTCGAAAAGATCTACAACTTTCATGGAGAAAGTTTTTCCAGAATCAATCAGTTTGAGGGTCAAAACTTGAGTTGAAAATCTAAAGCGGGAAAAGGAGTTTTCTAAATTAATTTTCCAAGAGGCTTTCAAATTTTTCCTAAATTGCATTATTTGATTATGAAAATTGTTTTATGGAAAATATAATTGTTTTATTTTTTTCGAGGTTTCATCTATATAAGATATAGATTTTTATCGGGCGATTTGATAGTTTTTATCAAATTTTAAATCCTTCTAAAAATAAGAAAAAGTACTTCATCCCCATGTAGCATCTTTTTTATATGAGATTATAATTATGGGTCATAATATATGATAAATTATTTATCATTCATGCATTCATACTAGAGGTTAATATGTAGTAGGTTTTGGCAATCTGTAAAGGGCAGATTCATTCGGTTTCCCTAAAAAGGGCGAATGGAATACTGGTTTCCTAAATGTCATTTAAATTCTATTTAATGCATTGGTGGACATGCTGCGAAGGAGGATGTTGCGATGTGATCTAGATAAGATGATAAAGGAAGGGATCGCGAAGGAGTTTGCGAGCTACCTTTGTTCTTATCACATTCCCTTGTATTCATGCATTTTAATTTATTGACCCATAACGATTATTCTTGTATATTGATGTTTTATTATCATAAGATGATAACTGCTATTTATTTATCATGAGATGATATCTGTTTATATGTTTAATTATTCTGTTCAAATAATTTCTCTTGATATATCATGTGTATATAAGACTGGGGAAAAGTCCCTAAGTATTATGATCTTCTACCATACACTATGTGATCCTATAGTGGGGAGTGTGAGTAAGCTGACAGGTCAAAGCCGGGCCCAATCCCTCTCACCTATGAGTGAACATGGTGAAAACTAAATAAGCAAATAGTGGGAGCAATAACGCCAAAGCGTGAGCTTTCATTAAGGGTTTATTAGGTTCATGGTAGGTGGGCACATGAATAAGAGATATTATACAATAATGCCAAAGCGTGAGTATAACATCTCTTATAGATCAAACAGTAGATCGAATACTCCAGAATTCACAAGATGAGATCTGGGAAATTGGAGAAGATAGTTTCTATCTGCCTATTCAAGGCAATGTGATGATGTGCCCAAAGGAAGGATCACATTAAGCCAGTGTCTAGGTTTTCAATGCTAATTAATTCTTCCCAAATTGGCAATACCATTAGAAACAGACCCATAATCTAATTGGTATTAATGAATACAATAGATCCCTAATACTGTCTTATTTGTCATTTGATTAGATCATGACAAGCCTACACCCATTAACTGAAATTCTTCGTAATGAAAAGTTAGTAGGAACTAACTATGTAGACTGGAAAAGAAATATTAGAATTGTGTTTGCCGTGGATAACCTTGACCTATGTCTTAAGACACCTAAGCCCGAAATTCCTCCAGATGCTTCACCGGCTCAAAAGGCTGAGTTAGAGCAATGGGAGAGGTCCAATCAGATGACCAAGTGTTACATACTGGCTTCAATGTCTAACATTTTGCAAAGGCAGCATGAACACATGGATAAGGCTTCTGACATTTTGCAAAACCTTCATGAGATGTTTGGTTAGCAAAATAGGTCAGCTCGACAAGTAAAGTTGAAATCCTTTATTAACACCAAGATGGCTGAGGGAACTCCAGTCAGGGAACACATCATAAAGATGATGGGATTATTGAATTAACTAGAAATTCTTGGTGGAGAGATGGATGCCATCACTCAAGTTGACATTGTTTTGCAGTCACTCCCTCTGTCCTTCAATTTGTTCGTGTTAAATTATAACATGAACACGAGTGAAATGTCACTAAGTGAGCTTATGAATTCACTTGTGGCTGCAGAAGATTTGATCAAAAAGTCAACTAAAGGTGAAACTTTAATCGTCGATAAACCTGATACCTCCAAGAAATCTAAAAAGTTTAGAAAATGGAAGAAAGGCAAAGGAAAGTTTAAAGACAATAAGGGAAAGGCAAGAGTTACCAAAGGTTCTTCAGGGACAGCTGGCAAGGAAAACAAAGGCAATGGAAAGTGTTTCCACTGTGGTAAAATAGGCCACTGGAAGAGGAATTGCAGGACTTACCTCGCAACACTTAAGAAGGGTAGCGGAAGTACTCAAGGTATGAGATACTTTGAAGTACATATTACTGTTGAGTCAACTTTCTGGACGGTCCTCCTAACTCATGGTGCGTGGATTCTGGATCTACTGTACATGTTTGCAAATCTTTGCAGGGGTTCAAGGAAACCAGAAAGCCGACCAAACAGGAGTAGAAGCTTAAAGTTGGCTCCGATGCTGTAAATCCCTAAATAGGTGTTGGCAAATTCCGTGATCATTAGATAGGTCATGTGAGTCGAGTCGTCGAGTCATGTTCAACTTGTCAGAAGAGAAGAGCTAAAGCTTAAAGAAGATTGAAGAAAGAGAAGAAAAAGCTCCTACTCTGGATCTAGACAGGTAATGGACTTAGAGACCCCTACCTAGGTTGGATTTGGCTTAGATAACTCTAAACATACCTAGGAGGATAGTTTTAAACCTAACAAAGTTGTTTGATCTCATTTGAATCAAATAATAATGAAATGAATCATGGTTTGAAAACAATTCTGTCTCAACCGATCGCTCGGTATTGAGACCGATCGATCGGTGGCCTACCGAGCGATCGGTGGCTATCGACTGGACAAAAAGTTTGTATGGGGTATTTTTCCAGAGAGATGATTTATAACCGAGCCATCGGTCATTTGGACCGAGCGATCCGTTTTGGACCGAGCGATCGGTAGTGAGCACCGATCGATCGGTCCCCGTAAAAAGAATTTTTCTTTTTCTGGATTCTTTTTTTAAACCCTATATAAACAACTTTTTGGAGACCTAATTCGTGTCTTTGATATTTTTGAAAGAGTAGAGGTCTGAGAAACTCTTCTAGGGTTTTTCTTATTGCTTTTATTAGATCTTTGTTGATCTCTCCTCTTTCTTTGATCCTAGAGAATGCAAGTATAGATCTAAACCTTTAATCTTGCATTGTGTGATCTCAGATCTGTATGAGATCCCTCTAGGGTTTGAAATTTCCTAAATTGATTCACAACCCTACACCTTGTGTGTGTGTCCGGTGTTTGATCCGGAGCCTTCGTGGAAGGAGATCGATCGTGTGTGATCGTGGTTTTGAAGTAGCTTGAGAAGATTTGGTCGGTGTGGAACCGAAGCTGCTACGGCGGAGATCGAACCTGCTGGTTCGTGGAAATCAAGAGTAAGAGTCTATACCTAGGAACGTCATTTCTATTTTGGTAAGGTCTTGTCTTGTACTTGATATCTTTTCATAGTGAAGTTTATTGCTGGACAAGGTCCCGTGGTTTTTCCCGTTAGGGTTTTCCACGTAAAAATCTTCTGTGTTTGATTTGTGTGGATTGTCTGAGTGAATTGTTCATTGATTTCTAAACATATTAATTGAAAAATTAAAATTGGTTAGAAATTATTAGATAGACCTATTCACCCCCCCTCTAGGTCTTAGAGATCATTGATCTGGATAAATTTCAGATGCAAATGTTGCAGTAAAGTAAATCGGCTTGTTTACTCTTTATTTATCTAATGGAAAGACATTAATTTTAGAAAACTGCTTTTATGTGCCTTCAGCACATCGAAATTTGATTTTAGTATCTAGACTCTTATTTTATGGATTCTCTATCAATTTTAATTCAATTATTGAAATTAAGAAAGATGGAATGTTCTTGATAACTGGTAATCTAATTAGTGGTCTTTATTTAATATTTCCATTGATAAATAATGAATGTATGCAAAGTGACAATGTCTCATCATCTAGAATGTCTGGAATGAAGAGACATTGCACTGAGTCTTCTTATCTTTGACACAAGAAACTTGGTCACATTAATCTTGATAGGATCAAGAGGTTAGTAATAGGTGGTCCCCTTGACTTCCTCAAGGTAGAACCACTCTTTACATGCGAGTCTTGACTCGAAGGGAAGATGACCAAGAAGCCTTACCCTAAAAAGGTAGGAAGAGCCGAAGAAAAGTTAAGACTAATACATAGTGATGTATGTGGTCCATTTAACATTGTTACACGAGGTCAATATCGGTATTTTGTCACATTTACCGATGACTATTCCAGATATGGATATGTCTATTTGATGCAACACAAATTTGACACCTTGGAAAAGTTCAAAGAATTCAGATTAGAAGTTGATAATCAAGCTGACAAAACCATAAAGACACTTCGATCAGATTGAGGTGATGAATACCTCACCAACGAGTTTATGGATTACTTAAGGGATAATGGGATTATCTCGCAATGGACAAGTCCTGCCTCTCCTTAACAAAATAGAGTTTCTGAAAGAAGAAACCGGACCTTATTAGATATGGTTCGATCTATGATGAGCCATGCCGATGTTCTTTCATATCTTTGGGGATATGCTATACAAAGTACCATTCATATTCTAAACCGGGTTCCAACTAAGTTTATTTCGTTTACACCCTATGAATTGTGGACTTGGCGAAAACCTAATTTACAACATCTAAGGGTATAGGGTTGTCCTGCGCATGTTCGTAAACTCGAACCCACTAAATTGGAATCTAGGACAGAGAAATAGAATTTTGTAGGATATCCAAAAGAAACTCAGGGTTTCTATTTGTACTCCAAGGCAAACCAAACAATAGTTGTTAGGTTTCATGCCACTTTCTTGGAGGAAGAAATGGATTTCCTTAAGAAAGTTGAATTTCATGAGATAAAAGACAACACAGCCAGTATCCAAACTGAACATAATCCTTCCACTTTAATTTCTCCTAATTCTGTTCCACTGAGAAGGTCTAAAAGAGTTTCTAGACCACCGGATAGACTTCAATATTGCAATAATGAAGTTTATCTAGTTACCCCTGATGTTGAGGATAAAGATCCTAATACTTATCAGGAGGCTACATTGGATGTAGATGCATCTCAATGGAATAAAGTCATAAATGATGAAATAGATTCCATGTATGACAACGGTGTCTGGACTTTAGTAGATCCACCAGATGGTATAAGGCCAATTGGATGCAAATGGATTTACAAAAGGAAGAAGGGTGCCGATGATAACGTGGAGACCTATAAAGCTAGACTTGTTACCAAAGGTTATACTCAAATTCAAAGAGTTGATTATGAGGATACCTTTTCACCTGTAGCTATGCTTAAATCCATCAGGATATTGCTAGCTATAGCTGCACACCATGACTATGAGATATGGAAAATAGATGTCAAAACTGCTTTCCTTAATGGAATGTTAGAAGAAGACATCTATATGAAGCAACTAGAGGGTTTCATTGCTCCTAACCAGGAGAACATGGTATGCAAGCTCAACAAGTCAATATATGGTTTGAAACAAGCTTCAAGAAGCTGGAACCAAAGATTTGATCTTTCGATCAAAGAATTTGGAAGAATCTTGTATATACAAGAAGGACAGTGGGAGAGCGGTAGTATACCTAATTCTTTATGTAGATGACATCCTACTCATTGGGAATGATGTAGGGAGATAGAAAATGCCGAAAGTTGGGATTGAGCCAAACTTCCTACATAGATAAGATATTTTCTAGGCACAGTATGAGTGATTGTAAGACAACACTCATTCCTTTTAGACATGGTGTCACTTTGTCTGAAAGATGGCCCCTACATCAGCTGATGAGATCGAGCAGATGAAGAGGTACCCTTATGCTTCAGCAGTTGGGAGCCTCATGTATGCCATGTTATGTACGAGACCGGATATCTGTTTTGCAGTGGGAGTTGTTAGTCGGTTCCAAAGCAATCCAGGTGTTAATCATTGGACTATAGTAAAGCACATTATGAAGTACCTGAAAAGGACTAGGGATTATGTGCTTACCTTTCAATCAGAAGATTTAGTTGGACTGGGTTATACTGATTCCGATTTCCAATCTGATCAAGACAATAGAGCTTCCACATCTGGGTATGTGTTTACACTGAGTGGTGCTGCTGTCAGTTGGTGCAGCATAAAGCAGAAGAGTATTGCTGACTCCACCACAGAAGCAGAATATATTGCAGCTTCAAAAGTAGCAAAAGAAGCAGTCTGATTTAGAAGGTTTTCGCAACAGGTAGGAAATGTTCCTTCAGCACTCAGACCTATCACTCTCTTCTATGATAGTAACGGTGCAGTAGCCCATAGCAAAGAACCTAGGAACCACAAAAGGATGAAACATGTCGAGCAGAAGTATCATCTCATTCGTGAGATCATTGATAGGCAAGATGTAGTGGTTACAAAGATTAGGTCTCAACTTAATGTTGTGGACCCAATGACCAAGGCTTTATCAGATAAAGTTTTTGTAACACACTTAGACAGTATGAGATTGAAATCTATGGCACAGTGACTTTTAGGGCAAGTGGGAGATTGTTGGACATGATACCCAGAAAAGTCATTTAGATTTTTAGAACCTTATTAATTTGATTAATAAATGCTTCTTCTTAATCTGTTGTGTATTCATTATAGGTAATTGACCATGATCATGAGATGATCTATACGATATGAGATATCGATAAAGGTCCATAGGGTATATATTGTAGGAAAGTTATGTGATTAGATTATCACAGGTAGATATAACTTTCCGATTCCTTATACCTTATATAGTCACAGCTGTGGGTGAAGCTGGGCACTTCACTTATATGGCTGCCAGAATGCTAAGATGTTCTCAATAGTTGAGATGTAGTTCTATCTCGAACTATTGTAGTGGAGACTACATATCAACATATAGGTGCTTAAATGGACACTGACTGATTGCATTCAATGAGAGACCTCTTGCATAAACATACTATCAGATAGTTGGTCTCTCATTCACATTGAACGGTTTCGATGATCCTTAGATCTGATGAGTTCATCTATAACTGGGCAATGATCTGACTGTTTTGATTCCACCAACGTATTTTCTAACTTAGAGAATACAATACAGTGACCATTGGATAGTCAGAAAGTTGTTGGAGTCATGATGAATTTCAAATAAGAAATCCATGCTCATTAATTTGAGAGATTGTCCAAGTTCCGGGTAAGACAGTTGATTAAGTTCAAATCCTGCGCAGGTGATTTTGAAAAAAAAATAAGTTTTGAAATATACTTTTATTAAAAGCTATTGTACTTATAAAAGGATTTCTTCAAAAAAATTTTCATGAGAAATTGTTTCTCGTGGCTTAATCATAAGTCTTGGAAACCCGGATGATTTGCAATGGGCTATGAGTTAGATAGTATTTCAATCTCGAATGCCCATTAGGGATAATGTATTTGGACAGATATATAGAATTTAAAAGTTCATGTGGCGGGATCCATAATGGTTAATGTTCATACACTGGGATTCAATTGCAACATTGATCTCTCACATCACTTGCAATTCCGATGTAATATTCATTTAGGGTCAATGGGATAACATTGGATAAGCCAGGGTAAGAATGTCCTAGAGCAATCTGTGGAGGTGCTCACATAAGAAATACAAGCTCAATAATTGATTCAAAGTTAATCAATTATTTTAAGTGATTAAAAGTTAATCATTTAATTAAATAGATTAATAGTTAAGCTATTGTTTAAATTAATTGTTAATTTAAACTAAGGGATTGTTTTAGTAATTATTTGATTAACATAATTAAAGGGGAAATGAATTTGATCCATATCCATAATCCCATTAAAATGGACCTTTAATATGGGCCAAAGCCCATGGGTTTAAACCCTAGGGTGGGGTGCCCACTTGAGGAATCCTAATTGGATTACGATTTGTTTAATTGAATAATTATTGAAATATAATTCCTTTTATTATGGAATTAAAAATCCAAGCGTTGGATTGCAATTAGGATTTAGATGTTATTGTAATTAGATTACAATAAGGAGTTTTAACTCCTCAAATCCCACGCCTCATAGAAGCTCACACCCCCCCCCCCTTGTGGATTCCTAGTTTGACAGGGTTTCCTACTTTGGTGTAGGATGTTGACTTATCCCTTTTAATTAAGGAATCCTCTTATAATAGGGACTCTTTAATTAATAGGATTACTATAACTAAAGTAGTTATAGATTAAGTAGGAGTTTATGTAATTAATAATAAGAGTTATTGTTAATTAATAAATCCTACTAGATAAGATCAAGTTGGAGTAGGATTAGGATAAGATCCTAGTCTATAAATACCCCAACACCCTAGACCATTAAGTAGAATTCTCCAGAATTTTTTCTCTCCTCTCCTCTCTCTCTCCAAACCGTGAGCCCTAAGGGAGACCCCTAGGGATTTTTGTGAGCTATATTGATAGTCCTAGTTGGGTTTTGCAAATCTAGGGTTTTGAACCTTAGTATTATTGGTGATAGAAGGTCTACACCATTGATCCATCTTCTTCCTCTTGCTTCTATAATTCCAAAGGATATTCTAAAGCTTCGTGGGGATAGCGAAGAACAAGGATCGAGCTTCTAGTATTTTTTCAGAGAAATCTCTACAAAGAGTTCTGACGGTTCGAGTGGATTAAGCTTCACCGGTGAAAAACATTCACCGAGGTGATATGACTAAAACTTTTAGATAATTTTAATGCTTTTTATGGTGTTAAGATCTAGGGGATCCAGTTTCCGCATAAATTTTTTATCCGGATCTCCAACGCTAGAACACCAAAGTATAATATTATAAATACTCTGATGACTTGATGTGATGAATATGATAGTACTATACTATTATGTGTGGTATTGTTATGTGGTATTATATGCTATATAGTGTGCATACTATATGTTACATGCTAAGTGGAAACCAATGCTTTATGAACGAATTCCCAGTTAAACTCATGAGTTGGGTGATGCTCAAGCTAGAGTCCAGTCTAGGTGTTAGTTGACAAGGGGGCGGTAGGTCCTTTGTCATACATTGTGCTATGGGTTAATATCTTTTAACCATGGTTATCCCCAATTGAGTCTCAGTCCAATCCTAACCCTAACCCTAGGTAAACCCTGATCATACCCTAGTCAAGCCCAAAACCCTAGGCAATCACAGGTAAAACCCTAGACTAACCCTAGGTAAACCCTGATCAAACCCTAGACCTAACTCTAGATCAACCCTAGGCTAAATCCTAGTTGAATCCTAGGCCTAACCCTAGTTAAACCCTAGTCTAACCCTAGGTGAACCCTAATTCAACCCTAAGGACTGAAAACCCTCAAATTTGAAGCCCAAAAACCTCTGTAGGCCCAAACAGGGGCCCACAAGCCTTCAGAACCCAATGGAGTGGGGCCTACCTTTATTTTGAAAATTCAAATAATGGAGGTAATAACTTTACCATCATTACCAAGAATAGTAAAATGAACAGTACCCATGGCCAATCTTGTGAGGGTTGGGCCTTTTGTGGTAAAAAATCCTGAATGGCGGTAGAGTTTCTACCGCTATTCCCATTCTTAGCTGCATCAGGACTGGCGGTAGATACTCTACTACCATTACTGAATTTTGGTTTGTAGTGCAGCTAGCCCCTCTACGACCCACCAGGTCCCCTCCCCAGTGTTCCAAACCCTTCCATTAATCCCCTAAATGCCCTGAGGTCTTCCCTTAGCATATAAAACCACCCCCTCCTCCACACTTGAACTTCACTCCAAAAAATCTATGTGAAACCCCTGTTGGCACTCTGTGAAACCCAAAACTCCCTCCATTTCTTAGTCCAGAATACCTAAGGAGAACTGTAGGCCAGCAAGGAAGCAAACCCAGGTCACCCCAGGCCTGCACCACCCCTGCACTGCCCACCACTGCCGCTTATTGCCTCTTTTGGAGCTCTACAATAGGGTAGGACCTTCCTTACCCTTCTCTCTCTCTATCAAAAGCATCTGTAAGGCCCCTGGTCCTACTCTAGGGGCCATTTTTATTCTTGCTTTATTGTTTTCAACCAAGGACATGGGCCCCCCACCTTCCTCATAGGTGTGGGGGAACCCCCTCGAGGTTTAAACCACGAGTACAAGCTCCCCTATAACATATAGACTCCCATTTAGATTTTGGGGGACCCTCAGGCCATGAGGGATCTCCTGGACAACCACTGGTACAACCTCCAGTAGGGAAAAATCATTTTCTGGTGAAAACTAGGAATTGCGGTAATCTTAGTACCACCATTCCTGGCCTCTCCCTTTGCAGCATCTGTACACCCTCTTAGGTGGGGCCCTGGTCCAATCCTAGGCCATGGTTGGACTCCCTTGACCTTCCTCTACCTAGTCTGATCCTTCTTGGCTCACCCCTATTGTTTAACCACGATTAACATGGCCTGAAACCCAAAGTTAACTTAATGGCGGTAGACAATCTACCGCCATTACAATATACGAAGCAGAGTGGCTTTGGCCCACTCCAAACCACCCCTTGGCCCACCAAAGGCCTAGGGCCTTCCTTGGACTTCCCTCTTTACCTATCTGGGTCTAGTACCCCTTGGGTCAACCCCTAACCCAACCTACAGACCCTGCAAGACCCCCTAAAACTGCCTCTATAATGGCGGAATCTCTTTACCAACATTACTGATTTTCTTTTCTTTGTACTTTTTCATGGGGCCCAGACCTGGTAAGAGGCCATTCTAGGCTCTTCCATACTCTCTGGGCCCACCCTGACCCTCCTGGACCATTTAACTAGGTTTAACCTAACCCGATTAACTTTTAACCATGGTTAAGCACCCTTAACCTTGGAAAATTCCCAAAAATTATTAAATCATTGCATGGAAGTCTCGGGGTACCTAACACCTTCCTCGGACTTAACCGAACCTCTTACCTAAACCTCTACCGTAGACCAAGACCTTGTACAACTTCCCAAGGACTTATCCCTTCTGAATGAATAGGTGGCGACTCTAAACAACATAAACCCATGAGATTTTTAGGGAAGTAAAATCCCGTGCTCACACCCACAACACCCAAAATAACCACACTTATTTTATACAACAAAATGGATATAAAAAATATCTTTCTCCATAGAGATTATAAGAGTATACCACCAAAACACCCGCAAGAATCTAAATAATGTTTGATCTACAAATTAAAAAAATCTATTTATGGACTCACGTAATCACCTCAAGTTTGGAATGCCAACTTAAAAATGGACTTTTTCAGTTCTCAATCCAAAATATGCCTGCTAGACATTATGCCTAGAAAAGTCATTAAGATTGTAAGATTCTTATTGATTAGATTAATTATGACATCTTCTTTATCTATTGTGAATTCATTATTGGTAATTGACCATGATCATGAGATGATCTATACGATATGAGATATCGACTAACGTCCATAGGATATATTGTAGGAAAGCTATGTGATAGGTTTCATACTATCACAGGCAGATATAGCTTTCCAACTCCTTAGACCTTATATAGTCACAGCTATGGGTGAAGTTGGGCACTTCACTTATATGGCTACCACAATGCTAAGATGTTCTCAATGGTTGAGATATAGTTATATCTCAAACTATTGTAGTGGAGACTACACATCAGTATATGGGTGCTTAAATGTACACTGACTCATTCACATTGAACAATTTCAATGATCCTTAGATCTGATGAGTTCATTTATAGTTGAGTAGTAATCTGACTGTTTTGATTTCACCTAAGTACTTTCTAACTGAGGGACTACGATAAGGTGACAATTGGAAATCCTACTCATTAAATTGAGAGATTATCCAAGTTCCGGGTAAGACAGTCAATTAAGCTTAAATCCTACGCAAGTGATTTCGAAATCAAATAAGTTTGAAATATATTTTTATTAAAATATATTATACTTAACAAAAGTTTTTCTCAAAATATTTTTCTTGAGAAAAAGTTTCTCATGGCTTAATCAGAAGTCTTGGAAACCCGGATGATGTGCAATGGTCTATGAGTTAGATATTACATAAATTTTGAAGGCCCATTAGAGATAATGTTATTGGAAGGATCAATCGAATTAAAAACTTCATGTGGCAGGATTCTTATTGGTTAATGTTCTTACACTGGGATTCAATTGCAACATGGATATCTCACGTCACTTGCAATTCCGATGTCATTTCTATTTAAGGGTCAATGGGATAACATTGGATAAGCCAGGGTTAGAATGTCTCAGAGCAATCTGTGGAGATGCTCATATAACTAATACAAGCTCAATAAATAGATTAAATGTTAATCTATAATTTAAAGGATTAAAAGTTAATCTTTAATAAATTGATTATATGTTAATCTATGGTTTAGATTAAATATTAATCTAAATTAAAGGATAATAATAATGAATATTTAATTAACAAAATATAAGGGGAAATGGGTTTGACCCATATCCATAAAACCCATCAAGATTGGACCTTATTGGTGGGCCCAAGCCCATAGGATTGACTCCCTAGGGTGGGTGCCCATTTGGAGAATCCTTATTATGTAGGGATTTTGTTAGTTAAAATAATTATTAATTTATTAATCCTTATCTTAAGACAGTAGATTCCATTCTTGGAAAACAATAAACAAAGGTATAAGATTAAGTTCTTATCAAAGACTTGGAGTACAAGACTCCCTATGGCTCGCGCCCCCCTCTAGCTCACGCCCACCCCTTTTGGGGTTTCTAATTTGAATAGAATCCCTAATTGTTAGGGAGTTTGTTGGTATCCCTAAAATCTAGGAATTAGTTGTATCCCTTTAATTAAGGAATCCTTTTAGGAAAACGAATCCTAAATTAGAAAGTTTATTATATCTAATTAGTTATAGATAAATATGGAGTTTAATTAATAATAAGAGTTATCATATGGTTTAATTAATAAATATGGAGTTTAATTAATAATAATAAGAATAATCACCCTTGGATGATTGACAATTATTTAAAAGGTTCAAAAACTTGGATAGACATTGGTTGTTGGATCAAAAAGACGATTCTCAATTGCAAGTGGCTAATTGGGACGGGTGAAGCTATAAATTTTTGGTTCGACATATGGTTTGAAGAGGTGCCTTTGATAGAATTGGTCGCTGAATGTCCAAGTTATTTCCCTTTATTGAAGGATATGATGCAAGATAGGATTTGGAACTCAGATGATTTCAATATGCTTCCAAGAAATATGATAGAAAGGCTTAACCAAAAATCTTATGAGTTATCTAACCATGAGGATAGGATTATTTGGACAAAAGAGAGCTCTGGGAATTTTTCTACAAAGTCTTGTTGGGAGGATGTTCGTGAGGTTTCTCCCAAGTTAAGTTGGGCACAGTGTATACGGAAAGAAGCTATTCCATTAAAAATCTTGGATGCTGATTTGGAAAATTTTCCATAATTCTATTCCAGTGGACTTAAGTGTGCAAACCAAAGGTATTTTCCTATCAAGTAAATGTGAATGTTGTTTATCCTCTAAAAGGGAATCGTTATCCCATTTGTTTTGTCAAGGAGAAATTGCTTCTACCATTTGGAAAAGAGTGGGAATTGCTCTAACCATTCAAATTAGTGAGGAAGATTCTATTCACACTAGAATCATGAGATTTTTCAAGGATGGCAAGGTTGGTTCGGTAAGAGGGTTTCTATGCAATGCTATCCCTATGGTTGTGTGCTGGGAAATTTGGATGTTTCGGAACTTATCGAGATTTGAAAATTTCAAAAGACCTATGAAGGAGTGTTTGAGAAGAATAAATGATTGGATTCAAAGAATGGTTGTCAACTACAAGCTTACAAAGTCACTCAGCTATAGGGACAGAGATTTATGTGAGTATTTCAAGATTCAATTGGTGCATCCAAAGATCAAGAGGCCCATAGTAACGAAGTGGATGAATCCATCTCCAGGATGGTTCAAACTCAATACAGATGGCGCTTCTAAAGATAATCTAGGGATTAGTGGCAGCGGTGGTATTTTACGTGATCCTAATGGAAACATGATTTTCGCTTTTTATGCCCACTATGGTTTGGAATCAAATACTATTGCTGAATTCAGGGCGGTTTATGACGGGTGTATCTTATGTGATCAATATGGTTATTCGAAGATAGTGGTTGAAAGTGATTCCAAAGTTATCATAGATGTAATTAATGGCAACAAGGATCCCCCATGGAAAATATGGTATTGGTGGAAATTAATTCTCAGATTGAAGGAAAAGTGTAACTTGATTTTTCAGCATACGTTCAGAGAAAACAATCAAGTAGCTGATTATCTTTCGAAAGAAGCATGCAATAACTTGGACAAAAAAATTTTCAGAAATCTTAGTGAGTGTCCTGTGCCTATGAAAGGAATTATTCGCATGGAGAAGTCTCCCATTTTTAATGTTAGATTCTAAAGAGTCAGGTCTTACTGGGGTAAGGTTTTATGTCCCCCCCGTTGTTTTTTCTTTTTTATTTTTAATAAACAGGTAGGGGTCTGCCTAACCCCTGCCCCCAGTGGGTGTTTTGATTAAAAAAAAAAAAAAAAAGAGTTATCATTATTTAGTAACTCTTTAAGGGATAACTTCTAATTGGATTACGATAAGGATTAGGATTTGATCCAAATCTATAAATATACCAATACCCCAAAACGTGTGGGACTAATGATTCATTATTATTCTCCCCCCCCCCCCCCGCCCCCAAAACCGTGAGCTAGTGGAGAGAGAGAGAAATATCTCTCCAATTTTCGTGAACTCCAAGAGAACTCCTCTCTTGGACTTTCGTGAGCATCAAGGGTTACTCCTAGTTATTTTTTAAGGCTAGGGTTTTGAACCCTAAGGTTTTGTGGGATAGAAATTCTACTTCAACATCCTTCTACTCTTTGTTTCTTCAATACCAAGTAGAGATTCAAAAGCTTCGTGGGGATAGCGAAGGATGAGGATCAAGCTTTGAGTATTTCTTTGAGAAATCTCTACAAAGAGTTCTGACGATTCAATTTGTTTTGTGCTTCACCGGTGAACATCATTCACCGAGGTAATTATCTAAAGATGTAGTTAGTATTATTTGCTTTCTATGGTGTAAAGATCTTTAAGATCCAGTTTTACCTATAAATTTTTTATCTGGATTCCTTTCAAGTGGTATCAGAGCTCATGGTTAAGGAGTATTTTTTTTGTTTGTTTTAAAAGATAATTAAATAGATAAATAATTCATGAGATGAATTTTATTTATTTATTTATGCTCATAGTTTTTATTTTATTTGTTCATTAGATGAATAAATAAATAATTATTTTTTGTAATATTTATTGAATGAGATTTGATAATGATAAGAATCAAATAATTTTAAAAACTAGATTAATATATGTTTTAATCTATTTTCGAAATAAATAATTTTATTTTGAAAACTTTATTTTTAAATGATTGGATCATTTTAAATATATTTTTTAATTGTTTAAAATAATTAATGAATGTTTTTTCTTATAAATAGATTTTATTCGAAAAAATTTATAAACTCTATTTTATGATGAGATCATATTTAGGATTTTTACCTCTCTTAATTTTTTATTTTTGTTTGAAATAATAGTACCAATCTTGAATAATAGTAGAACCAATCTTTGTGAAAGGATTTTGCATTTGAGAAAGGATCTTGCATTCAAGAAAAGAATAAAAGATCGTAGAGATTTAAGAAAATCCTATCCTTATATTTTTAAAAATAATTTTATTAAATTGTTTGTACAAAAATATAATTGTTTTATTTTTCGATTTTGATCTATATGAGATATAGATTTTTCGAGCTCAATGATAATTGTTATCATTTTTTAAATCTTTTTAAAATACCGGAAAAAGTACTCCATCACCATGTTGCATCTAATTGTATGAGATTACAGTTATGAGTTAATTTATAATCTGTGATAAATTGTTTATCATGCATTCATATTAGAAGAAAATATGTAGTAGGATTTTGGCAAATTTGTAAATGGCAGATTCATTCGGTTTCCCTGATAAAGGACGAATGGAAATCTGGTTTCCCTAATGCCATTTAATTTCTGTATCATGCATTGGTCGAGCTACTGCAAAGGAGGATGTTGCGATGATGATCTCGATAAGTGATAAAGGAAGGGATCGTGAAGGAGTTTGTGAGTTGTCTTTATTCTTATCTCATTCTCTTGCATCCATGCATTTTAATTTTCATTGACTCATAGCGATTAATCTCATATGATGTTTATACTTGTTTATTTTATCATGAGATGATATCTATTGTTTATTTATGTTTAATTATTCTATTGAAATAATTTCCCTTAATATATCATGTGTATATAAGACTAGAGACAAGTCCCTAAGTATTATGATATTCTACCATACACTATGTGATCTTATAGTGGGACGTGTGAGTAAGCTGACAGGCCAAAGCCGGGCCCAACCCCTCTCACTTATGTGAAAACATGGTGAAAATTTTATAAGCAAATAGTAAGAGTAACAACGCCAAAGCGTGAGCTTTCGCTAGGGGTTTATTAGATTCATTGTAGGTGGGCACATGAATAAGAGATGTCATACAATAACGTCAAAGCATTAGTATAACATCCCTTATAGATTAGACAGTAGATCGAATGCTCCAAGATTCACAAGATGAGATCTGTGAAAATAGAGAAGATAGATTCTATCTGCCTATTCAAGGCGATGTGATATTGCGCCCAAAGGCGGGATTTCATTAAGCCAATGTCTAGGTATTCGATGTCAATTGATACTTCCTAAATTGGCAATCCTATTAGAAACAGACTCATAATCTAATAGTAATTAATGAATTCAATAGATCCCTAATACTATCTTTATTTGTCATTTGATTAGATCATAACAGGCCTTCACCCTTTAACTGAAATTCTTCGTGATGAAAATTTAGTTGGAACTAATTAAGTTTGACTGGAAAAGAAAAATTAGAATTGTATTTGCCGCAGATAACCTTGACCTGTGTCTTAAGACACCTAAACCTGAAGATGCATAACCAGCCCAAAAGGCTAAGTTGGAGCATTGGGAGAGGTCCAATCAGATGACCAAGTGTTGCATTCTGGCTTCGATGTCTAACATTTTGCAAAGCCAGCATAAACACATAGATAAAGCTAATGACATTTTGCAAAACCTGCATGAGATGTTTGGTAAGCAAAATAGGTCAGCTCGACAAGTAAAGTTGAAAACCCTTGTTAACAACAAGATGGTTGAGGAAACTCTAGTCAGAGAGCATATCATAAAGATGATGGGCTTATTGAATGAGCTGGAAATTCTTGGTGGAGAGATGGATGCCATCACTCAGGTTGACACTGTTCTGCAGTCACTCCCTTCGTCCTTCAATGCATTCATGTTAAATTATAACATGAACAAGAGTGAAATGTCACTAAGTGAGCTTATGAACTCACTTGTGGCTGTAAAAGATTTGATCAGAAAGTCAACAAAAGGTGAAACTTTAATTGTCGATAAACTTGACACCTCCAGGCGATCTAAAATGTTTAGAAAGAAAAACAAGGGCAAAGGTAAGTTTAAAGACAACAGGGGTAAGGTAAAAGTTGCAAAAGGTTCTTCAGGAGATGCTTGCAAGGATAACAAAGGCAAGGGAAAGTGTTTCCACTGTGGTAAAATAGGTCACTGTAAGAGGAACTGTAGGACTTACCTTGCAACTCTTAAGAAGGGTGGTGCAAATACTCAAGGTATGAGAAGCTTTGAAGTATTAATTATTGTTGAGTCAAACTTTCTGAATCCACTGTACATGTTTGCAATTATTTACAGAGGTTCAAGGAAACCAGAAAGCCGACCAGATAGGAGAATAAGCTTAAAGTTGGTTCGGGTGTGTAGCACCCCGGACTTTTTCATCCTTAATGAATAGCACCTTCGTAGCTAATTGGCCATTTTTGTAGTCTAATTAATGAATAAGGGAGAAATTGGAAATTCCGAAACGTCAGAAATGTGCGTTTTCGAAAGACGAACCCAACGCAAGTTGAATCGTCGAAATCCGACGAGCGAGTCAAAAGATATGGTCAAAACAGTCCAGACATACAGAGAACCGATCGCTCGGTCCAGTCAGCGATCGATCGGTCCATAACCGATCGATCGGTATCTATCGCGCGGTCAGAAATTTTGTATGGGGAAATTTTCCAGAGAGTGAGTTTTTGACCGGTCGATCGGTCATAAACACCGATCGCTCGGTAGGCAACCGATCGATCGGTCATAACCACCGATCGCTCGGTCTTCGCGTTTTTGCAGAAATTTCTGTAAGGGCTTTATCGTCTTTTGGGGGTTAAACCCTTTCTCCTTAAGGCTTGCCCGAGCCTTAGGGCATCATTCACTACACTTAGAGAGATTTGGGAGATAAGAGAGAGGAGAAAAGGGTTTCCTAAACATAGGTTGCTTTTGGAGAAGAAATCAAAGGGGTGAAGACCCTAGATCGTCCCCAAGCACGTTTTCTTCAAGATTTTAACTCAAGCTCGGGTGGAGGTGCATTCTCCAAGCTAGGGCAGCACTCACTCACGTTTTTGAAAGGGGTTTCTTCCCCAACTCAAGTCCCCTTCAAGCAAAGGCTTCCTCCTTCCAAATAGAGCTTCTATTTCAAGGTTTCTTCAAGATCAAACCTTGATCTAAGGTTAGTACACCCTACTAAATTTCCCTAGCAATAACCTAGGTTTTCTAGTGTAAATGGTGATTCTATATATTATGCTTTCCCTTCCCTATGCATTGTATTAACTCAACAAATATAAACAAGATAAGGGAAATGATATGAATGTGTGGATGGGAGATTTGATGTGGCGATTGGATGCCGGATGTGATGTATGATGTGTGGGTTGTGGATTGGAAAATGGAGGATGGGCATAGTACAAATAACAAACTTACCATTGTGTGATTGAATGGAAAATATGCATTTAAAAGAAGGAGATAAACTACTAAGGAATAATGTATGAAAAGTGTTTGACAAAATACCTAAACTATGAATAAATGATCTCAATGAAGAGTATAGAAATGGGTTTTATGCATGCGTGCTTATAAATGATAGATTGATCTAATGTTATGCAAACTACTTATGTTACCTATGTTCATATCATGAATTGAATTAAAAGGTCATATTTTGGTTATTCCCATTATCATGATTGTCACTATGGACACGTACACGAGCACGCATGATAGCATGAACCGAGATTTCAAGAGCATGTGCATATAATAAACAACAAGAAAGCATTTCATAACAAGGAGGTTGGTAGCCCAGGGACATTCGGGTGCTAGCCTCTGGCTCACAAGTGCATTTCATAACAAGGAGGTTGGTAGCCCAGGGACATTCGGGTGCTAACCTCTGGCTCACAAGTGCATTGCATATCAAGGAGGTTGGCAGCCCAGGGAGATTCGGGTGCTAGCCTCTGGCTCACAAGTTTACAAGATGGAGGTTTACAAGATGATGATCATGCATTCATGCATGCACGCATACATGATGTCTACGAGGCATACCGGGACATGACAAGGGTTTTCAAGCATTAGTTTTATCGGCATTTTCGCATTCATGTACGCACGTCAGGATGCTTGTATTGTGTCATGCCCTATACTATTTCTTTGTGATGTTTCTATTACTGCTTGTATGATATTACTATTATGTGTTTTTATTATTGTTATGGTCTGCTAGTAGCTTGTACTCGCTGAGTATTCCATGCTCAGCCGTACTTTCATGTCGGCAGGTACTGAGGGAGCCCTCGACCCGGAGCCTTGGGTCGAGGAAGAGTATACAGAGGAGAGAGAGTCGGCTATCCCATTACAGTCTCAGGCGGACCGAGACCTCGATGCGTGGCCATACCTCGACTACTGTTGAGGGGAGAGTATGAGAGGGTTTGGTGTATTTTGATATTTTGATAGGTGGGCCTGTCCACCTTAGGCTTAGACATGTCTTGTATTTATGTTAACTTGGAATACTATTTTGGATCATCAGAAGAAATGAAAATTTGTTTACGCTTCCGCATATATGATAGCTTCCGCGCTCTGATTATCGTTATGAGTACTGTATTTTATCTTGTGCATTACAGGATGGTTTGGTAGGTTCGCAGTGTGACACCTAAAATATCCCTAAACTCCTAGGGGGTATTTTGGGGCGTTACAGAGTGGTATCAGAGCCCTAGGCATTAGAGTCCCTAGGGTCACTTAGATGATTGAACAAGGTATTAGAATCACCTTAGAGAGTTGTATTCCAAGTATAGACTAACAAGTTAGTCTTAGTCAAAATGGGTTGAACTTCAACCGAACATAGAGTCCTACGCTAGGAACACGGATTGTATGTTATGCTATTGTGTTATATACCATGTGTACATTATTTGTGTTGTACTTATTAAATGTGCTTGATGAATATGTATTAAGTGAATTGCGAAATTGTACTAAATGCGTATCCAAGTTAGACTCATGTTGTATTGTCGTTCTCAGGAGAAATCATGAGACGCAATACCCGGGGTCGCGGGTACAACACGAGGGGTAATGGAGGTGATGCTCCATCGGGTGATGATCAACCCGACTTTGCCCAAGCATTCGCATCCATAGCCGAGACTTTGGCTATGTTGGCGGCAAGGCAACCGGCCACTCCGCCTAACGCGGCACTTATACCGGCTCCTCCTAACCGAGCCCAAGCCGGGATAGAAGCTTTTCGGAGGATGAGGCCTCCAACTTTTTGTGGAAGCATTGATCCACTTGTTGCCGAGGGTTGGATCCGGCAACTTGAGAAGATATTCTCGGTATTAGCACCTACTGAAGTGGAAAGGGTCACATGGGCCGCCTTTATGCTTGAAGGCGAGGCCGATCATTGGTAGAAGTCTGCACTTCGGACCCGAGAGTTGACCCGGCAAGGTCAAGATTGGACTTGGGAGGAATTCTTGGAGGTTTTCAACAAGAAGTATTTTCCGGTCGGGATGAAAGAAAAGATGGAAGTCGAATTCATTACCTTGGAGCAAGGTAATATGTCCGTAGCGGCTTATGAAGCCAAATTTTCGGAGCTATCTCGATTTGCTCCACACATGATAGCGACCGAGGCTATGAAGGCCCGGAAATTCGAGAGGGGGTTGAAGGCCTATCTCAAGGACCGAGTCTCGATGTTTAGACATGAGACATATTCTGAAGTTGTTGATAAAGCACTATTGGCCGAGTCGAACTCCGAGGAGTTCTTCAAAAGGAGAGGAATGGAAAAAGGACAGTCGAGTAGTTCAGGGGAGAAAAGAGCAAGGACGAGCTTGTATCAGTCTGCAGGCCCGGCTCAGTCACAGAGGATGTATTCAGCACCACAGGCTCCCCGCTCTTTCGCTCCACCGGCTTTTCGCCCGGCTACCTCATATGCTCCTCGCCCCGCAGTTACTCAGGCTACGGGGTATGCTCCGTCCTCCTATTTGCATGATGTTTGCACTCTTTGTGGGAGGAGGCATCCAGCGGGAGAATGCCGGAGAGTTTCAGGAAGTTGCTTCCATTGTGGTGACCAAGGCCACATGGTCAGAGATTGTCCTCGGCGTCAACTGCCAACTCAGTCTTCAGGGAGTAGGCCCCCAGTTAGGCAGACATCTCAGCCTAGCTCTTCTCAGGCTTCGAGGGCCTCACAGTCTACCCGGCCTCCTCGCCCAGCCACACAGGGCCGAGTCTTTGCCTTATCCGAGAGAGACGCACGTGCATCCGACGATGTCGTGCAAGGTACGCAAAAATTCTAGAGTCTAAGTTGTGTAAAATTTCTATGATTTATTATGTGATTATTTATACTAAGGGTTACCTATATATGATGCTTGTTGTTGTTTGAAATCTACTAATAGTAACTACTTAATCGCACAGGCGCTTTGTTAGTGAACGAATGTCTTGCCCGAGTGTTGATCGACACAGGATCCACTCACTCCTTTGTGTCGCCTAGTTTCGCAAAGGGATTTTTGACTGAGGCTACTCCGTTAAAGCAGGAGTTGACCATTGCAACTCCACTCGGCAAGTCAGTTGATACGGACAAGATATTCGGGGATAGTGTGGTTCAAGTGGGGGAGAATGAACTGTTAGCCGATCTCATCGTCCTAGATTTTCAAGACTTGGATTTTGATGTCATCTTAGGGATGGATTGGTTGTCAAACCATCACGGGCATGTTGCGTGTTTTGAGAAGATGGTGAATTTCAAGCCGGAAGGGGGTAAGCCTTTTCACTTCCGAGGATTAACAGAGAGGGACATTGCTCGCCTCGCAGCCTTGAGTGTAACAAACCTAGAAGCACAAAACTCCTCGGCCATTCCGATCGTGAGTGATTTCTTGGACGTGTTTCCGGAGGAACTTCCCGGGTTACCTCCGAATCGGGAGATTAAGTTCGCTATAGAGCTTACTCCGGCACCGCTCCAATTTCAAGAGCCCCATATAGAATGGCCCCGATAGAGCTTGAAGAATTGAAGAAGCAAATTGAGGAGTTACAACAACTTGGTTTCATCCAACCAAGTGTGTCACCGTGGGGAGCTCCGGTCCTTTTTGTAAAGAAGAAAGACGGGTCGATGAGAATGTGTATAGACTACCGTCAGTTGAACAAGGTAACTATCAAGAATCGTTATCCCTTGCCAAGGATCGATGACTTGTTCGACCAACTGAAAGGAGCGAGATTCTTCTCCAAAATTGATCTTAGATCGGGTTATCATCAATTAAGGATCAAGGCGGAAGATGTTCCGAAGACGGCCTTCAGGACTCGGTATGGGCATTACGAGTTCCTTGTCATGCCTTTTGGGCTGACGAATGCACCGGCGGCATTCATGGATTTGATGAACCGGGTGTTCCGATCTTACTTGGATCGATGCGTGATTGTATTCATTGATGACATTTTGGTGTATTCCCAGACACGGGAAGATCACGCGCGAGACCTCCGCCTTGCTCTGGAGATGTTGAGAGAGCATAGGCTATATGCCAAATTGAGGAAGTGCGAGTTCTGGTTAGAGAAGGTCACATTTCTTGGACACGTGGTGTCGGCCGAGGGCATTTCTGTAGATCCAGCCAAGGTTGAGGCAGTCATGAGTTGGGAGAGGCCCAAGAGCGTCACGGAGATACGTAGTTTCCTCGGATTGGCAGGCTACTACCGGAGATTTGTGGAGGGATTCTCCAGTTTGGCTGCACCTCTCACCTACTTGACAAGGAAAAATGCAAAGTTCAGTTGGAGTGACCGATGTGAAGTAAGTTTCCAAGAGTTGAAGAAACGCCTCACCACAACCCCTGTCCTTACTGTGCCATCTGGACCTTTTGGGTATGAGGTGTATAGTGATGCCTCGCACGTCGGACTCGGGTGTGTCCTAATGCAACACAAGAAAGTCGTTGCCTATGCATCAAGGCAGTTGAAAGAGCATGAAAAGAACTACCCCACTCACGACTTGGAGCTTGTGGCGGTCGTGTTTGCACTTAAAATTTGGCGACATTATCTGTACGGGGTGGAGTTCTATGTGTACATGGACCACAAGAGCCTCAAGTATCTCTTTTCCCAAAAAGAGTTAAACTTACGACAACGGCGTTGGATTGAGTTCTTAAAGGACTACGAGTGCACTATCCAATATCACCCGAGAAAAGCAAATGTGGTGGCAGACGCTCTGAGTAGGAAACCATCGGGGTTGTTGGCTCACATGTTGGTGCGGGAATGGAGACTGTTAGACGATTTGGCAAATCTAGACATCAGTGTGAACGATTCTGTCCGCAGTCCGGTTTTGGCAAATGTTACAGTTCGGCCGTACCTTATAGACTTGATCCAGGAGTATCAAGCCACAGACACTGACTTGTTGGCTTTCCGGGATAAGGAAGTGGCCAAAGGCAGTACGGACTTCTCTCTCACTAGCCGAGGTGCTATTACATTCAAGGGAAGGCTTTGTGTCCCAGCCAATGCAGACCTTCGGAGAGAGATTATGGACGAAGCTCACCGGTCTAAGTATACAGTGCATCCCGGGGGGACAAAGATGTACCGGAACCTCAAGAGTCACTTTTGGTGGCGAAACATGAAGAGGGAGGTTGCGGAGTATGTGGCACGGTGTTTGGTATGCCAACAGGTGAAAGCAGAGCATTTGAGACCAGCGGGTCTTTTGCAGTCCCTCCCTATTCCCGAGTGGAAATGGGAACATATCTCTATGGACTTCATCGTGGGGTTGCCGAAGACGGTTAGGAAGACTGATGCTATATGGGTAGTTGTTGATAGACTCACGAAGTCCGCTCATTTCTTACCGTACCGGACTACATTCAACTCCAATCAGTTAGCGGAGCTATACATCAAGGAAATAGTCCGATTACACGGGGTACCAGTGAGTATTGTGTCGGATAGAGACCCAAGATTCACATCCAGGTTTTGGAAAAGTTTTCAAGGTGCAATGGGCTCCCGATTAGACTTTAGCACAGCTTTCCACCCACAGACCGACGGGCAAACCGAGAGGGTGAATCAGGTTATTGAAGATATGCTCCGAGCATGTATGCTAGATTTCAAGGGAAGTTGGGAAGATCACCTACCTTTGGTGGAATTCGCTTACAACAACAGTTATCAAGAAAGCATACAAATGGCGCCTTTCGAGGCTTTGTACGGAAGGAGTTGTAGATCCCCGTTGTATTGGGATGAAGTGGGAGAAAGAAAGATTTTGGGCCCCGAGTTAATTGAACAAACCGCGGATAGGGTCAAGCTTATCCGGGAGAGGTTAAAGACCGCACAAGATAGACAGAAAAGCTATGCCGACAACCGAAGGAGGGACCTTGAATTCCGAGTCGGTGATTTTGTGTTTGTAAGGATTTCACCAACCAAAGGTGTTATGCGATTCGGGAAGAGAGGCAAGCTTAGCCCGAGATATGTGGGTCCGTTCGAGATCATTACTCGAGTTGGCGAGGTGGCTTACCGTGTTGCTTTGCCCGCTCACATGGCGGCGGTCCATAATGTATTCCATGTCTCTATGCTCCGGAAGTACATCTCGGATCCTTCTCATATCATCGAGCTTGATCCGATAGAGATCCGAGAGGACCTCACTTTAGTTGAGAAGCCGGTTTATATTTTGGATAGGAGAGATCAAGTGCTTCGCAACAAGACTATTCCGCTAGTCCTCGTGCAATGGCAACATCATGCCCGAGAAGAAGCCACGTGGGAGCGTGAAGCCGAAGTCAAAGCAAAGTATCCCGAGTTGTTTGAATAGACTGGTGCATATGGCTTGTAATTTTGTTTTGATTTTGTGCATGTATGTATTGTCCAAATTTCGGGGACGAAATTTTTGTAAGGGGGGGAGAATGTAGCACCCCGGACTTTTTCATCCTTAATGAATAGCACCTTCGTAGCTAATTGGCCATTTTTGTAGTCTAATTAATGAATAAGGGAGAAATCGGAAATTCCGAAACGTCAGAAATGTGCGTTTTCGAAAGACGAACCCAACGCAAGTTGAATCGTCGAAATCCGACGAACGATTCAAAAGATATGGTCAAAACAGTCCAGACATACAGAGAACCGATCGCTCGGTCCAGTCAGCGATCGATCGGTCCATAACCGATCGATCGGTATCTATCGCGCGGTCAGAAATTTTGTATGGGGAAATTTTCCAGAGAGTGAGTTTTTGACCGGTCGATCGGTCATAAACACCGATCGCTCGGTAGGCAACCGATCGATCGGTCATAACCACCGATCGCTCGGTCTTCGCGTTTTTGCAGAAATTTCTATAAGGGCTTTATCGTCTTTTGGGGGTTAAACCCTTTCTCCTTAAGGCTTGCCCGAGCCTTAGGGCATCATTCACTACACTTAGAGAGATTTGGGAGATAAGAGAGAGGAGAAAAGGGTTTCCTAAACCTAGGTTGCTTTTGGAGAAGAAATCAAAGGGGTGAAGACCCTAGATCGTCCCCAAGCACGTTTTCTTCAAGATTTTAACTCAAGCTCGGGTGGAGGTGCATTCTCCAAGCTAGGGCAGCACTCACTCACGTTTTTGAAAGGGGTTTTTCCCCAACTCAAGTCCCCTTCAAGCAAAGGCTTCCTCCTTCCAAATAGAGCTTCTATTTCAAGGTTTCTTCAAGATCAAACCTTGATCTAAGGTTAGTACACCCTACTAACTTTCCCTAGCAATAACCTAGGTTTTCTAGTGTAAATGGTGATTCTATATATTATGCTTTCCCTTCCCTATGCATTGTATTAACTCAACAAATATAAACAAGATAAGGGAAATGATATGAATGTGTGGATGGGAGATTTGATGTGGCGATTGGATGCCGGATGTGATGTATGATGTGTGGGTTGTGGATTGGAAAATGGAGGATGGGCATAGTACAAATAACAAACTTACCATTGTGTGATTGAATGGAAAATATGCATTTAAAAGAAGGAGATAAACTACTAAGGAATAATGTATGAAAAGTGTTTGAAAAAATACCTAAACTATGAATAAATGATCTCAATGAAGAGTATAGAAATGGGTTTTATGCATGCGTGCTTATAAATGATAGATTGATCTAATGTTATGCAAACTACTTATGTTACCTATGTTCATATCATGAATTGAATTAAAAGGTCATATTTTGGTTATTCCCATTATCATGATTGTCACTATGGACACGTACACGAGCACGCATGATAGCATGAACCGAGATTTCAAGAGCATGTGCATATAATAAACAACAAGAAAGCATTTCATAACAAGGAGGTTGGTAGCCCAGGGACATTCGGGTGCTAGCCTCTGGCTCACAAGTGCATTTCATAACAAGGAGGTTGGTAGCCCAGGGACATTCGGGTGCTAACCTCTGGCTCACAAGTGCATTGCATATCAAGGAGGTTGGCAGCCCAGGGAGATTCGGGTGCTAGCCTCTGGCTCACAAGTTTACAAGATGGAGGTTTACAAGATGATGATCATGCATTCATGCATGCACGCATACATGATGTCTACGAGGCATACCGGGACATGACAAGGGTTTTCAAGCATTAGTTTTATCGGCATTTTCGCATTCATGTACGCACGTCAGGATGCTTGTATTGTGTCATGCCCTATACTGTTTCTTTGTGATGTTTCTATTACTGCTTGTATGATATTACTATTATGTGTTTTTATTATTGTTATGGTCTGCTAGTAGCTTGTACTCGCTGAGTATTCCATGCTCAGCCGTACTTTCATGTCGGCAGGTACTGAGGGAGCCCTCGACCCGGAGCCTTGGGTCGAGGAAGAGTATACAGAGGAGAGAGAGTCGGCTATCCCATTACAGTCTCAGGCGGACCGAGACCTCGATGCGTGGCCATACCTCGACTACTGTTGAGGGGAGAGTATGAGAGGGTTTGGTGTATTTTGATATTTTGATAGGTGGGCCTGTCCACCTTAGGCTTAGACATGTCTTGTATTTATGTTAACTTGGAATACTATTTTGGATCATCAGAAGAAATGAAAATTTGTTTACGCTTCCGCATATATGATAGCTTCCGCGCTCTGATTATCGTTATGAGTACTGTATTTTATCTTGTGCATTACAGGATGGTTTGGTAGGTTCGCAGTGTGACACCTAAAATATCCCTAAACTCCTAGGGGGTATTTTGGGGCGTTACAGGGTGCAAATATTGCAATCAAGTCAATAGCATATTTACTCTTTATTTACCTTATGGAAAGACATTAGTTGTAGAAGACTGTTTTTATGTGCCTAGTGCATACAGGAATTTGATTTCAGTATCTAGACTTTTACTTTGTGGATTCTCTATAATTTTTAATTCAATAGTTGAAATTAAGAAAGATGGAATGGTCTTAATTACTGGTAATCTTATCAACGGTCTTTATTTAATATTTCCTTTGGTAAATAATGAAAGTTTGCAAAGTGACAATGCCTCATCATTTAGAATGTCTGGAATGGAAAGACATTGCACAAAGTCAACTTATCTTTGGCATAAGAGACTTGGTCACATTAATCTTGATAGGATCATGAGGTTGGTAAAAGATGGTCCCCTTGAATTTCTCAAGGTAGAACCACTCCCTACTTGTGAGTCATGTATCGAAGGGAAGATGACCAAGAAGCCTTACCCTAAAAAGGTAGGAAGAGCTGAAGAAAAGTTAAGACTCATACATAGTGATGTATATGATCCATTTCACATTGTTGCATGAGGGCAAGGCAATACCGGTATTGTAGCACCCCAGACTTTTTCATCGTTAATGAATGGCACTCTCGTAGCTAATTGGCCGTTTTCGTAGTGTAATTAATAAATAAGGAAGAAATCAAAAATTCTGAAATGTCAGAAATGTGCGTTTTCGAGAGATGAATCCAATGCAAGTTGAATCGTCAAAATCGGACGAACGAGTCAAAAGATATGGCCAAAACAGTCGGGACCAGCAGAGCACCGATCGCTCGGTCCACGAAGCGATCGATCTGTCGAAAACCGATCGGCTATCGACTGGTCGAAAAATTTGTATGGGAAAATTTTCCAGAGAGTGAGTTTTTGACCGGTCGATCGGTCAATAACACCGATCGCTCGGTAGGCAACCGATCGATCGGTCATAACCACCGATCGCTCGGTCTTCGCGTTTTTGTAGAAATTTCATTAAGGGTATTTTCATCTTTTGGGGGTTAAACCCTTTCCTATAAGGCTTTGCCCGAGCCTTAGGGCCTCATTCTCAACACTTAAGAGATTTTGAGAGATAGAGAGTGAGAAGAAGGGGGTTTTTAACCTAGGGTTTCCATTGAAGAAGGAATCAAAGGGGTGGACCATCCTAGGTCGTCCTCAAACTTGGATTGCTTCAAGTTCAAGGCTCAAGCTCGTGTGGGAGCCACTCTCCAAGCTAGGGCAGCCATCTCACGTACGTTTTGAAAGGGGTTTCTTCCCCACACCAAACCTCTTTCAAGCAAAGACTTCCTTCTTGCAAGTAGAGCTTCTATTTCAAGGTTTCTTCAAGATCAAGCCTTGATCTAAGGTTAGTACACCCTACTAACTTACCCTAGCAATAAATCTAGGTTTTCCTTATGAAATATGATTCTTGTTAGTATGTTTTATTCCTTGCAAAATGTGTCATCTATAATAAATATAAACAAGATAAAGAAATGGTAGGGATGCTTGGATGGAGGTTGGATATGGCGATTGGATGCTGAATGTGTGATGTATCATGTGTGGGTTGTGGATTGGAAAAAGGAGGATGGGCATTGTACAAATAAAAAACTTACCATTGTGTGATTGAATGGAAAATATGCATTAAAAAGAAGAAGATAAACTACTAAGGAATAATGTATGAAAGTGTTTGACAAAATACCTAAACTATGAATAAATGATCTAAATGAAGAATATAGAAATGGGTTTTATGCATGCGTTCCTATAAATGATAAATTGATCAAATGTTATGCAAACTACTTAAGTTACCTATGTTCCTATCATGAATTGAATTGTAATGTCATGTCTTGATTATCCTCATTATCATGATTGTCACTATTGACACGTACACGAGCACGCATGATAGCATGAACCGAGATTTCAAGAGCATGTGCATATAATAAACAACAAGAAAACATTGCATGTCAAGGAGGTTGGTAGCCCAGGGAGAATTCGGGTACTAGCCTCTGGCTCACAAGATAACCCCTAAAACACCTATTGTCAAGGAGGTTGGTAGCCTAGGGGGAATTCGGGTACTAACCTCTGGCTCACAAGAAAACTAAACAAGTAATAAAAAAATCACCTATTGTCAAGGAGGTTGGTAGCCCAGGGACATTCGGGTACTAGCCTCTGGCTCACAAGAAAACCAAACATTGCATATCAAGGAGGTTGGTAGCCCAGGGACATTCGGGTACTAACCTTTGGCTCACAAGTGCATTGCATATCAAGGAGGTTGGCAGCCCAGGGAGATTCGGGTGCTAGCCTCTGGCTCACAAGTTACAAGATGAAAGTTTACAAGATGATGATCATGCATTCATGCATGCATGCACACATGATTTCCACGAGGCATACCGAGGCATGACATGGGATTTCAAGCATGAGTTTTATCGGTGTTTTTGCATTCATGCACACAATTCTAAATGATTGTATTGTACCATGTCAAATACTGTTTAGTTCGTGATGCTTCTATTACTGCTTTGCATGGTATTACTATTACGTGTGTTATTATTGTTATGGCTAGCTAGTAGCTTGTACTCACTGAGTATTCCATGCTCAGCCGTACTTTCATGTCGGCAGGTGCACGGGTCCCTCTTGACATATGTGATCAGGGTCCTTGGATAGAGGAGGACTACGGGGAGGAAGAACCGTATGAGGATCCAGTAGTCGAGCCTCAGGCGGAGGCGAGAGACTTAGACCATTGGCCCCACGGGAGTGACTATTGAGCGAGATAGTGTTGGGTCTTATGTATTTTGATATTTTGATAGGTGGGCCTATCCACCTTAGACTTAGACGTGTTTTGTATTTATGTTAACTTGGAATACTACATTTTGGATCATTATAAAGAAAAGAAAAAATTTAGTTTTCGCTTCCGTAAATTATGTTTAGCTTCCGCGCTCTGATTATCATTGTTTAGTACTGTGTTTATCTTGTGCATTACAGGGTGGTTTGGCTGGTACGAAGTGTCACACCTTAAATATCCCTAAACTCCTAGGGGGTATTTTGGGGCGTGACAGGTATTTTGTCACATTTACTGATGACTATTCTAGATATGGATATGTCTATTTGATGCAACACAAATTTGACACATTTGAAAAGTTCAAATAATTCAGATTGGAAGTTGAGAATCAAATAGACATATCAATAAAGACACTTCGATCAGATCGAGGTGGTGAATACCTCACCAACGATTTTATGGATTACTTAAGGGATAATGAGATTATCTCTCAATGGTCAAGTCCTACCTCACCTCAACAAAATGGTGTTTCTGAAAGAAGAAACCAGACCTTATTAGATATGGTTCGATCTATGATGAGTTATGCCGATGTACCTTCCTATCTTTGTGGGTATGCTTTACAAATTGTCATTTACATTCTGAACTGGGTTCCTTCTAAATCTATACCAGTTACACCCTATGAATTGTGGACTTGGGTGAAAACCTAGTTTACAACATCTAAGGGTATGGGGTTGTCTTGTGCATGTTCGCAAACTCGAACCCACTAAGTTTGAATCTAGAACATAAAAATAGAATTTTGTAGGGTATCCAAAGGAAACTAAGGGTTTCTATTTCTATTCCAAGGCAGACTAGACAATAATTGTTAGGAATCATGCCACCTTTTTGGAGGAAGAAATGGATCTTCTTAAGAAAGTTAAATTTCATAAGATGAAAAACAACACAGCCAGTATCCAAAATGAATCTAATCCTTCCACTATTGATTCTTCTAATTCTGTTCCACTAAGAAGGTTTGAAAGAGTTTCTACACCACCAGATAGACTTTAGTGTTATAATAATGAGGTTTATCTAGTTACCCTTGAGGATGAGGATATAGATCCTAATACTTATCAGGAAGCTATATTAAATGTAGATGCATCTCAATGGAATAAAGCCATGAATGCTGAAATAAATTCCATGTATGACAACGGCTTATGGACTTTAGTAGATCCACCAGATGGTATAAGGCCAATTGGATACAAATGAATTTACAAATGGAAAAAGGGTGTCAATGGTAACATGGAGATCTATAAAGCAAGACTTGTTGCAAAAGGTTACACTCAAATTCAAGGAGTTGATTATGAGGATACCTTTTCACCTGTAGCTATGCTCAAATCCATTAGGATATTACTAGCTATAGCTGCACAACATGACTATGAGATATAGAAAATAGATGTCAAAACTGCTTTCCTTAATGGAATGTTAGATGAAGACATCTATATGAAGCAACCTAAGGGCTTCATTGCTCCTAACTAGGAGAACATGGTGTGCAAGCTTAACAAGTCGATATATGGTTTGTAACAAATTTCTAGAAGTTGAAACCAAAGATTTGATCTTTCGATTAAAGAATTTGGAAGAATCTTGTATTTACAAGGATAGTGGGAGAGCAGTAGTATACCTTATTCTATATATAGATGTCATCCTACTCATTGAGAATGATGTGGGGATGTTTTCATCAGTTAAGATTTGGCTTTCTCAGTATTTTTCAATGAAAGATTTTGGAGAGGCATCCTATATACTCGGAATAAAGATTCTAAGAGATAGAAAATACCGAATGTTGGGATTGAGCCAAACTTCCTACATTGACAAGATTTTGTTTAGGTACAGTATGAGTGATTGTAAGACAACTCTCATTCCTTTTAGACATGGTGTTACTTTGTCTAAAAAGATGGCTCCTACATCAGCTGATAAGATCGAGCAGATAATGAAGTGCCCTTATGCTTCGGTAGTAGGGAGCCTCATGTATGCCATGCTATGTACTAGACCGGATAGCTGTCATGCAGTGGGAGTTGTTAGTTGGTTCCAAAGCAATCCAGGTGTTAATCATTGGATTGCTGTGAAGCACATCATGAAGTACCTAAAAAGGACTAGGGATTATGTGCTTACTTTTAAACCATAAGATCTAGTTGGATTGGGTTATGTTGATTCTGATTTCCAATCTGATCCGAAAAATAGAGCTTCCACATCTGGGTATGTGTTTACACTAGGTGGTGTTGCTGTCAGTTGGCACAGCATAAAGTAGAAGAGTATTGCAGACTCCACCACAGAAGCAAAATATATTGCACCTTCTGAAGCAGCAAAAGAAGTAATTTGGTTTAGAAGGTTCTTGCAAGAGGTAGGAAATGTTCATTCAACACTTAAACTTATCACTCTCTTTTGTGATAGTAATGGTGCAGTTGCACATAACAAAGAACCTAGGAGCCACAAGAAGATGAAACATGTGGAACGGAAGTATCATCTCATTCGTGAGATCATTGAGAGGCAAGATATCATTGTTACAAAGTTTAGGTCTTTACTTAATGTTGCTGACCTGATGACTAAAGCTTTATCAAAGAAAGTATTTGTAACACGCTTAGATAGTATGAGATTGAAATCTATGTCACAGTGAATTTAGGGTAAGTGGGAGATTGTTAGACATTATGCCCAAAAAAGTCATTAAGATTACAAGATTCTTATTGATTAGATTAATTAAGAAATCTTCTTTATCTATTGTGAATTCATTATGCGTAATTGACCATGATCATGAGATGATCTATACAATATGAGATATCGACTAAGGTCCATAGGATATATTATAGGAAAGTTATGTGATAGGTTTCAAACAATCACAGACAGATATAGCTTTCCAGTTCCTTATACCTTATATAGTCACAACTATGGGTGAAGTTGGGCACTTCACTTATATGGCTGCCACAATACTAAGATGTTTTCAATGGTTGAGATAAAGTTTTATCTCAAACTATTATAGTGGAGACTACACATCAGTATATGGGTGCTTAAATGTACATTGAATGATTGTATGCAATGAGAGACCTCTTGCATAAACATACTATCAGATAGTTGGTCTCTCATTCACATTGAACATTTTTTATGATCATTAGATTTGATGAGTTCATTTATAGCTGAGTAGTAATCTGATTGTTTTGATTGCACCTAAGTACTTTCTAACTGAGGGACTACGATAAGGTGATAGTTGGATAATCAAAAATTTGTTCGAGTTATGATGAATTTCAAACAAGAAATCCATACTCATTAAATTGAGAGATTATCCAAGTTTCGGGTAAGACAGTCGATTAAGCTTAAATCCTGCGCAAGTGATTTTGAAATCAAATGAGTTTGAAATATATTTTTATTAAAATATATTATACTTAACAAAAGTTTTTCTCAAAATGTTTTTCAAGAGAAAAAGTTTCTCTTGGCTTAATCAGAAGTCTTGGAAACCCAGATGATGTACAATGGGCTATGTGTAATGCCCCAAAATCCCCCTTAGGAGTTACGGGGCTTTGGCAATGTCACTTACACTTAAAACCATCCTGTAAGGAGTATACAAGGTAAGCAAAATGATGAACTAAAAATTTTTTTAATAACTTAACTGTATTCCAAGTACAACTATTTACAATAACTGAATATAAACTAAAACATGTACAAGCACTCCTTCACCTGAGTTACAAACTCAAGTGATACAAAACCCCCAGACATAAAACCCAAAATACATGTCTCTCTCACTCAACCCCACCATAGGGCCACATCTCTAAACCCCTCATATCTGGGTGACAATCTAAGCAATCTCCTACTCTCCACGAATAGCCTCGATCCAAGGAAATGGAGGATAGATATTGTATAATGTACCTGCCAACATAAATGTACGGTTGAGCATGGAATACTCAGCAGGTACAAGCTACTAGCTAACAATAGTAATAATGAGCATGCATGTTATTCTAAAGATTTAATCAAGAGAATACAATTCATAATTCAACTTATGAGTTCTAGTCAGCTTATGAGTCTTGTGAGATTTTTTTCGAGTTCTTGTGAGCTTACGAGTTCTTATAACCTTTCTTGTGAACATACGAGTTCTTATAACCTTTCTTGTGAACATACGAGTTCTTACAAGTTCTTGTGAGCATATGAGTTCTTATAAGTTCTTGTGAGATTTCTTGTGAGCTTTCTCGTGAGATTTCTTATGAGCCTTGTGAGCTTATTCTTGTGAGCTTGTGAGCTTTCTTCTAAGCTTATGATCCTTGGAGACATATGCAAGATCTTAGACTTGTGAGTTCTTATGAGTTCTTGAAAAGCCTTGCAAGACTTATGATCCTTGGAGTTTATGCAAGATCTTAGACTTGATCCTTGTGAGCATGAGGTAACCGATCTTTGACTTATGATCCGTAGAGACATGGTAACCGATCTTAGACTTTGCCAACCCAAAGTTTGGCCATGTCACATGTTATGACTTCATTACTTTTCTTTGTGAGGTTTCCCTTAATACCTATCTTATGCATTCTCAAACATCGTGCTTAGGAGAGTCATTGATCATACAAAACATGTAGTGCTTGCAGTGCTTGTAGCACCCCGGATTTTTCTATACTTAATGAATACCGTTTTCGTAGCTAATTGGCCTTCCTCATAGTCTAATTAATAAATAAGAGAGAAATTAGAAATTCTGAAACGTTAGAAATGTGCGTTTTTGAAAGACGAACCCAACGCAAGTTGAATCGTCGAAATCCGACGAGCGAGTCAAAAGATATGGTCAAAACAGTCCAGACATACAGAGAACCGATCGCTCGGTCCAGTCAGCGATCGATCGGTCCATAACCGATCGATCGGTAGCTATCGCACGGTCAAAAATTTTGTATGGGGAAATTTTCCAGAGAGCAGATTTTTGACTGGTCGCTCGGTCAGAACACCGATCGCTCGGTAGGCAACCGATCGATCGGTCATAACCACCGATCGCTCGGTCTTCGCGTTTTTGCAGAAATTTCAGTAAGGGCGTTTTCATCTTTTGGGTGTTAAACCCTTACCCATAAGGGTTTGCTCGACCCTTTAAGGCCTCACTTACAACATTTGAGGGATTTTGAGAGATAGAGAGAGAAGAGGAGAAAGCTCTAACCTAGGGTTTGTTATTGAGGAAGAAATCAAAGGGGTGGACCATCCTAGGTCGTCCTCAAACTTGGATTTGCTTCAAGTTCAAGGCTCAAGCTCGTGTGGGAGCCACTCTCCAAGCTAGGGCAGCCATCTCACGTGCGTTTTTGAAAGGGGTTTCTTCCCCAACTCAAGTCTCCTTCAAGCAAAAGGTGTTCTTCTTTCAAGTTGGAGCTTCAATCAAGGTTTCTACCAAGGATCAAGCCTTGATCTAAGGTTAGTACACCCTACTAACTTACCCTAGCAATAAATCTAGGTTTTCCTTATGAAATATGATTCTTGTTAGTATGTTTTATTCCTTTCAAAATGTGTCATCTATAATAAATATAAATAAGATAAAGAAAGGGTAGGGATGCTTGGATGGAGGTTGGATACGGCGATTGGATGCCGAATGTGTAGCACCCCGGCCTTTTTCATCCTTAATGAATAGCACCTTCGTAGCTAATTGGACGTTTTTGTAGTCTAATTAATAAATAAGGGAGAAATCGGAAATTCCAAAACGTTAGAAATGTTCGTTTTCGAAAGACGGATCCAACGCAAGTTGAATCGTCGAAATCCGACGAGCGAGTCAAAAGATATGGTCAAAACAGTCCAGACATACAGAGCACCGATCGCTCGGTCCAGTCAGCGATCGATCGGTCCATAACCGATCGATCGGTAGCTATCACACGGTCAGAAATTTTGTATGGGAAAATTTTCCAGAGAGTGAGTTTTTGACCGGTCGATCGGTCATAAACACCGATCGCTCGGTAGGCAACCGATCGATCGGTCATAACCACCGATCGCTCGGTCTTCGCGTTTTTGCAGAAATTTCAGTAAGGGCGTTTTCGTCTTTTGGGTGTTAAACCCTTACCCATAAGGGTTTGCTCGACCCTTTGAGGCCTCACTTACAACATTTGAGGGATTTTGAGAGATAGAGAGAGAAGAGGAGAAAGCTCTAACCTAGGGTTTGGTATTGAGGAAGAAATCAAAGGGGTGGACCATCCTAGGTCGTCCTCAAACTTGGATTTGCTTCAAGTTCAAGGCTCAAGCTCGTGTGGGAGCCACTCTCCAAGCTAGGGCAGCCATCTCACGTACGTTTTGAAAGGGGTTTCTTCCCCAACTCAAGTCTCCTTCAAGCAAAGGTGTTCTTCTTTCAAGTTGGAGCTTCAATCAAGGTTTCTAACAAGGATCAAGCCTTGATCTAAGGTTAGTACACCCTACTAACTTACCCTAGCAATAAATCTAGGTTTTCCTTATGAAATATGATTCTTGTTAGTATGTTTTATTCCTTGCAAAATGTGTCATCTATAATAAATATAAACAAGATAAAGAAAGGGTAGGGATGCTTGGATGGAGGTTGGATACGGCGATTGGATGCCGAATGTGTGATGTATGATGTGTGGGTTGTGGATTGGAAAATGGAGGATGGGCATAGTACAAATAACAAACTTACCATTGTGTGATTGAATGGAAAATATGCATTTAAAAGAAGGAGATAAACTACTAAGGAATAATGTATGAAAGTGTTTGACAAAATACCTAAACTATGAATAAATGATCTCAATGAAGAATATAGAAATGGGTTTTATGCATGCGTTCTTATAAATGATAAATTGATCAAATGTTATGCAAACTACTTATGTTACCTATGTTCATATCATGAATTGAATTATAATGTCATATTTTGGTTATTCCCATTATCATGATTGTCACTATGGACACGTACACGAGCACGCATGATAGCATGAACCGTGATTTCAAGAGCATGTGCATATAATAAACAACAAGAAAATATTGCATGTCAAGGAGGTTGGTAGCCCAGGGAGGATTCGGGTACTAACCTCTGGCTCACAAGATAACCCCTAAAACACCTATTGTCAAGGAGGTTGGTAGCCCAGGGACATTCGGGTACTAGCCTCTGGCTCACAAGAAAACTAAACAAGTAATAAAAATCACCTATTGTCAAGGAGGTTGGTAGCCCAGGGACATTCGGGTACTAACCTCTGGCTCACAAGAAAACCATGCATTTCATAACAAGGAGGTTGGTAGCCCAGGGACATTCGGGTGCTAGCCTCTGGCTCACAAGTGCATTGCATATCAAGGAGGTTGGCAGCCCAGGGAGATTCGGGTGCTAGCCTCTGGCTCACAAGTTACAAGACGGAAGTTTACAAGATGATGATCATGCATTCATGCATGCACACATACATGATTTCTACGAGGCATACCGGGACATGACAGGGGTTTTCAAGCATGAGTTTTATCGGCGTTTTCGCATTCATGTACGCACGTCAGGATGCTTGTATTGTGTCATGCCCTATACTGTTTCTTTGTGATGTTTCTATTACTGCTTGTATGATATTACTATTGTGTGTTTTATTATTGTTATGGTCTGCTAGTAGCTTGTACTCGCTGAGTATTCCATGCTCAGCCGTACTTTCATGTCGGCAGGTACTGAGGGAGCCCTCGACCCGGAGCCTTGGGTCGAGGAAGAGTATATAGAGGAGAGAGAGCCGGCTATTCCATTACAGTCTCAGGCGGACCGAGACCTCGATGCGTGGCCATACCTCGACTACTGTTGAGGGGAGAGTATGAGAGGGTCTTGTGTATTTTGATATTTTGATAGGTGGGCCTGTCCACCTTAGACTTAGACATGTCTTGTATTTATGTTAACTTGGAATACTATTTTGGATCATCAGAAGAAATGAAAATTTGTTTACGCTTCCGCATATATGATAGCTTCCGCGCTCTGATTATCGTTATGAGTACTGTATTTTATCTTGTGCATTACAGGATGGTTTGATAGGTACGCAGTGTGACACCTAAAATATCCCTAAACTCCTAGGGGGTATTTCGGGGCGTTACAGAGTGGTATCAGAGCTCTAGGCATTAGAGTCCCTAGGGTCACTTGGATGATTGAACAAGGTATTAGAATCACCTTAGAGAGTTGTATTCCAAGTATAGACTAACAAGTTAGTCTTAGTCAAAATGGGTTGAACTTCAACCGAACATAGAGTCCTACGCTAGGAACACGGATTGTATGTTATGCTATTGTGTTATATACCATGTGTACATTATTTGTGTTGTACTTATTAAATATGCTTGATGAATGTGTATTGAGTAAATTATGAAATTGTACTAAATGCGTATCCAAGTTAGACTCATGTTGTATTGTCGTTCTCAGGAGAAATCATGAGACGCAATACCCGGGGTCGCGGGTACAACACGAGGGGTAATGGAGGTGATGCTCCATCGGGTGATGATCAACCCGACTTTGCCCAAGCATTCGCATCCATAGCCGAGACTTTGGCTATGTTGGCGGCAAGGCAACCGGCCACTCCGCCTAATGCGGCACTTATACCGGCTCCTCCTAACCGAGCCCAAGCCGGGATAGAAGCTTTTCGGAGGATGAGGCCTCCAACTTTTTGTGGAAGCATTGATCCACTTGTTGCCGAGGGTTGGATTCGGCAACTCGAGAAGATATTCTCGGTATTGGCACCTACGGAAGTGGAAAGGGTCACTTGGGCCGCCTTTATGCTTGAAGGCGAGGCCGACCATTGGTGGAAATCCGCACTTCGGACCCGAGAGTTGACCCGGCAAGGTCAAGATTGGACTTGGGAGGAATTCTTGGAAGCTTTCAACAAGAAATACTTTCCGGTCGGAATGAGAGAGAAGACGGAAGTGGAATTTATTACCTTGGAGCAAGGTAATATGTCCGTAGCGGCTTATGAAGCCAAATTTTCAGAGCTATCTCGATTCGCTCCACACATGATAGCTACCGAGGCTATGAAGGCCCGGAAATTCGAGAGGGGGTTGAAGGCCTACCTCAAGGACCGAGTCTCGATGTTTAGACATGAGACATATTCCGAAGTTGTTGATAAGGCACTTTTGGCCGAGTCAAACTCCGTGGAGTTTTTCAAAAGAAGAGAAATAGAAAAAGGACAGTCGAGTAGTTCAAGGGAGAAGAGAGCAAGGACTAGCTTGTATCAGTCCGCAGGGCCGGCTCAGTCACAGAGGGTGTATTCGGCACCACAGGCTCCTCACTCTTTTGCTCCATCGACCTTTCGCCCGGCTACCTCATATGCTTCTCCCACCTATGCGCATGATATCTGCACCCTTTGTGGAAGGAGGCATCCAGTGGGAGAATGCCAGAGGGTTTCAGGAAGTTGCTTCCATTGTGGTGACCATGGTCACATGGTTAGAGATTGTCCCCGACGTCAATTGCCAGCTCAGTCTTCGGGGAGCAGGCCCCCGATTAGGCAGACATCTCAGCCTAGCTCTTCTCAGGCTTCGAGGGCCTCACAGTCTACCCGGCCTCCTCGTCCAGCCACACAAGGCCGAGTCTTTGCCTTATCCGAGAGAGACGCACGTGCATCCGACGATGTCGTGCAAGGTACGCAAAAATTCTAGAGTCTAAGTTGTGTAAAATTTCTATGGTTTATTATGTGATTATTTATACTAAGGGTTACCTATGTATGATGCTTGTTGTTGTTTGAAATCTACTAATAGTAGCTACTTAATCGCACAGGCGCTTTATTAGTGAACGAGTGTCTCGCCCGAGTGTTGATCGACACAGGATCCACTCACTCCTTTATGTCGCCTAGTTTCGCAAAGGGATTTTTGACTGAGGTTACTCCGTTAAAGCAGGAGTTGACCATTGCAACTCCACTCGGCAAGTCAGTTGATACGGACAAGATATTCAGGGATAGTGTGGTTCAAGTGGGGGAGAATGAACTGTTAGCCTATCTCATCGTCCTAGATTTTCAAGACTTGGATTTTGATGTCATCTTAGGGATGGATTGGTTGTCAAACCATCACGGGCATGTTGCGTGTTTTGAGAAGATGGTGAATTTCAAGCCGAAAGGGGGTAAGCCTTTTCACTTCCGAGGATTAAGAGAGAGGGACGTTGCTCGCCTCGCAGCCTTGAGTGTAGCAAACCTAGAAGCACAAAACTCCTCGGCCATTCCGGTCGTGAGTGATTTCTTGGACGTGTTTCCGGAGGAACTTCCCGGATTACCTCCGAATCGGGGATTGAGTTCGCTATAGAGCTTACTCCGGGCACCGCTCCGATTTCAAGGGCACCGTATAGAATGGCCCCTATAGAGTTGGAAGAATTGAAGAAACAGATTGAGGAGTTACAACAACTTGGTTTCATCCAACCAAGTGTCTCACCGTGGGGAGCTCTGGTTCTCTTTGTAAAGAAGAAAGACGGGTCGATGAGAATGTGTATAGACTACCATCAGTTGAACAAGGTAACTATCAAGAATCGTTATCCCTTGCCAAGGATCGATGACTTGTTCGACCAACTGAAGGGAGCGAGATTCTTCTCCAAAATTGATCTTAGATCGGGGTATCATCAATTAAGGATCAAGGCGGAAGATGTTCCGAAGACGGCTTTCAGGACTCGGTATGGGCATTACGAGTTCCTTGTCATGCCTTTTGGGCTGACAAATGCACCGGCGGCATTCATGGATTTGATGAACCGGGTGTTCCGATCTTACTTGGATCGATGCGTGATTGTATTCATTGATGACATTTTGGTGTATTCCCAGACACGGGAAGATCACGCACGAGACCTCCGCCTTGCTCTGGAGATGTTGAGAGAGCATAGGCTATATGCCAAATTGAGTAAGTGCGAGTTCTGGTTAGAGAAGGTCGCATTTCTTGGACACGTGGTGTCGGCTGAGGGCATTTCTGTAGATCCAGCCAAGGTTGAGGCAGTCATGAGTTGGGAGAGGCCCAAGAGCGTCACAGAGATACGTAGTTTCCTCGGATTGGCAGGCTACTACCGGAGATTTGTGGAGGGATTCTCCAGTTTGGCTGCACCTCTCACCTACTTGACAAGGAAAAATGCAAAGTTCAGTTGGAGTGACCGATGTGAAGTAAGTTTCCAAGAGTTGAAGAAACGCCTCACCACAGCCCCTGTCCTTACTGTGCCATCTGGACCTTTTGGGTATGAGGTGTATAGTGATGCCTCGCACGTCGGACTCGGGTGTCCTAATGCAACACAAGAAATTCATTGCCTACGCATCAAGGCAGTTGAAAGAGCATGAAAAGAACTACCCCACTCACGACTTGGAGCATGCGGCGGTCGTGTTTGCACTCAAAATTTGGCGACATTATCTGTACGGGGTGGAGTTCTATGTGTACACGGACCATAAGAGCCTCAAGTATCTCTTTTCCCAAAAAGAGTTAAACTTACGACAACGACGTTGGATTGAGTTCTTAAAAGACTATGAGTGCACTATCCAATATCACCCGGGAAAAGCAAACGTGGTGGCAGACGCCTTGAGTAGGAAACCACCGGGTTGTTGGCTTACATGTTAGTGCGAGAATGGAGATTGTTAGAAGATTTGGCAAATTTGGACATCAGTGTGAATGACTCCGTCCTCAGTCCCGTTTTGGCAAATGTTACGGTTCGGCCGTACCTTATGGATTTGATCCAAGAGTATCAAGCCACGGATGCTGACTTGTTGGCTTTTCGGGACAAGGAAGTTGCCAAGGGTAGCACGAACTTCTCTCTCACTAGCTGGGGTGCTATTACATTCAAGGGAAGACTTTGTGTCCCAGCCAATGCAGATCTTCGGAGAGAGATCATGGATGAGGCTCACCGTTCAAAGTACACAGTGCATCCTGGGGGTACGAAGATGTACCGGAACCTCAAGAGTCACTTTTGGTGGCGAAATATGAAGAGGGAGGTTGCGGAGTATGTGGCACGGTGTTTGGTGTGCCAACAGGTGAAAGCGGAGCATTTGAGACCGGCGGGTCTTTTGCAGTCTCTCCCTATTCCCGAGTGGAAATGGGAACATATCTCTATGGACTTCATCGTGGGGTTGCCGAAGACGGTTAGGAAGACCGATGCTATATGGGTAGTTGTTGATAGACTCACGAAGTCCGCTCATTTCTTACCGTACCGGACTACATTCAATTCCAATCAGTTAGCGGAGCTATACATCAAGGAAATAGTCCGATTACACGGGGTGCCAGTGAGTATTGTGTCGGATAGAGACCCAAGATTCACATCCAGGTTTTGGAAAAGTTTTCAAGGTGCAATGGGCTCCCGGTTAGACTTTAGCACAGCTTTCCACCCACAGACCGACGGGCAAACCGAGAGGGTGAATCAGGTTATTGAAGATATGCTCCGAGCATGTATGCTAGACTTCAAGGGAAGTTGGGAAGATCACCTACCTTTGGTGGAATTCGCTTACAACAATAGTTATCAAGAAAGCATACAAATGGCGCCTTTCGAGGCTTTGTACGGAAGGAGTTGTAGATCCCCGTTGTATTGGGATGAAGTGGGAGAAAGAAAGATTTTGGGCCCTGAGTTAATTGAACAAACCGCAGATAGGGTCAAGCTTATCCGGGAGAGGTTAAAGACCGCACAAGATAGACAGAAAAGCTATGCCGACAACCGAAGGAGGGATCTTGAATTCCGAGTCAGTGATTTTGTGTTTGTAAGGATTTCACCGACCAAAGGTGTTATGCGATTCGGGAAGAGAGGCAAGCTTAGCCCGAGATATGTGGGTCCGTTCGAGATCATTGCTCGAGTCGGTGAGGTAGCTTACCGTGTTGCTTTGCCCGCTCACATGGCGGCGGTCCACGATGTGTTTCATATCTCCATGCTTCGGAAGTACATCCCAGATCCTTCTCATGTCATCGAGCTTGATCCGGTTGAGATTCGGGAGGACCTCACTTTGGTTGAGAAGCCGGTTCATATTTTGGATCGAAGAGACCAAGTACTTCGCAACAAGACTATTCCGCTAGTCCTCGTGCAATGGCAACATCATGCACGAGAAGAAGCCACGTGGGAGCGTGAAGCCGAAGTCAAAGCAAAGTATCCCGAGTTGTTTGAATAGACTTGTGCATATGGCTTATAATTTTGTTTTGATTTTGTGCATGTATGTATCGTCCAAATTTCGGGGATGAAATTTTTGTAAGGGGGGGAGAATGTAGCACCCCGGATTTTTCTATACTTAATGAATACCGTTTTCGTAGCTAATTGGCCTTCCTCATAGTCTAATTAATAAATAAGAGAGAAACTGGAAATTCTGAAACGTTAGAAATGTGCGTTTTCGAAAGACGAACCCAACGCAAGTTGAATCGTCGAAATCCGACGAGCGATTCAAAAGATATGGTCAAAACAGTCCAGACATACAGAGAACCGATCGCTCGGTCCAGTCAGCGATCGATCAGTCCATAACCGATCGATCGGTAGCTATCGCACTGTCAAAAATTTTGTATGGGGAAATTTTCCAGAGAGCAGATTTTTGACTGGTCGCTCGGTCAGAACACCGATCGCTCGGTAGGCAACCGATCGATCGGTCATAACCACCGATCGCTCGGTCTTCGCGTTTTTGCAGAAATTTCAGTAAGGGCGTTTTCATCTTTTGGGTGTTAAACCCTTACCCATAAGGGTTTGCTCGACCCTTTGAGGCCTCACTTACAACATTTGAGGGATTTTGAGAGATAGAGAGAGAAGAGGAGAAAGCTCTAACCTAGGGTTTGGTATTGAGGAAGAAATCAAAGGGGTGGACCATCCTAGGTCGTCCTCAAACTTGGATTTGCTTCAAGTTCAAGGCTCAAGCTCGTGTGGGAGCCACTCTCCAAGCTAGGGCAGCCATCTCACGTGCGTTTTTGAAAGGGGTTTCTTCCCCAACTCAAGTCTCCTTCAAGCAAAAGGTGTTCTTCTTTCAAGTTGGAGCTTCAATCAAGGTTTCTACCAAGGATCAAGCCTTGATCTAAGGTTAGTACACCCTACTAACTTACCCTAGCAATAAATCTAGGTTTTCCTTATGAAATATGATTCTTGTTAGTATGTTTTATTCGTTGCAAAATGTGTCATCTATAATAAATATAAACAAGATAAAGAAAGGGTAGGGATGCTTGGATGGAGGTTGGATACGGCGATTGGATGCCGAATGTGTGATGTATGATGTGTGGGTTGTGGATTGGAAAATGGAGGATGGGCATAGTACAAATAACAAACTTACCATTGTGTGATTGAATGGAAAATATGCATTTAAAAGAAGGAGATAAACTACTAAGGAATAATGTATGAAAGTGTTTGACAAAATACCTAAACTATGAATAAATGATCTCAATGAAGAATATAGAAATGGGTTTTATGCATGCGTTCTTATAAATGATAAATTGATCATATTTTATGCAAACTACTTATGTTACCTATGTTCATATCATGAATTGAATTATAATGTCATATCTTGGTTATTCCCATTATCATGATTGTCACTATGGACACGTACACGAGCACGCATGATAGCATGAACCGTGATTTCAAGAGCATGTGCATCTAATAAACAACAAGAAAATATTGCATGTCAAGGAGGTTGGTAGCCTTGGGAGGATTCGGGTACTAACCTCTGGCTCACAAGATAACCCCTAAAACACCTATTGTCAAGGAGGTTGGTAGCCCAGGGACATTCGGGTACTAGCCTCTGGCTCACAAGAAAACTAAACAAGTAATAAAAATCACCTATTGTCAAGGAGGTTGGTAGCCTAGGGACATTCGGGTACTAACCTCTGGCTCACAAGAAAACCATGCATTTCATAACAAGGAGGTTGGTAGCCCAGGGACATTCGGGTGCTAGCCTCTGGCTCACAAGTGCATTGCATATCAAGGAGGTTGGCAGCCCAGGGAGATTCGGGTGCTAGCCTCTGGCTCACAAGTTACAAGATGGAGGTTTACAAGATGATGATCATGCATTCATGCATGCACGCATACATGATTTCTACGAGGCATACCGGGACATGGTAGGGGTTTTCAAGCATAAGTTTTATCGGCGTTTTCGCATTCATGTACACACGTCAGGATGCTTGTATTATGTCATGCCCTATACTGTTTCTTTGTGATGTTTCTATTACTGCTTGTATGATATTACTATTGTGTGTTTTATTATTGTTATGGTCTGCTAGTAGCTTGTACTCGCTGAGTATTCCATGCTCAGCCGTACTTTCATGTCGGCAGGTACTGAGGGAGCCCTCGACCCGGAGCCTTGGGTCGAGGAAGAGTATATAGAGGAGAGAGAGCCGGCTATTCCATTATAGTCTCAGGCGGACCGAGACCTCGATGCGTGGCCATACCTCGACTACTGTTGAGGGGAGAGTATGAGAGGGTCTTGTGTATTTTGATATTTTGATAGGTGGGCCTGTCCACCTTAGACTTAGACATGTCTTGTATTTATGTTAACTTGGAATACTATTTTGGATCATCAGAAGAAATGAAAATTTGTTTACGCTTCCGCATATATGATAGCTTCCGCGCTCTGATTATCGTTGTTAGTACTGTATTTTATCTTGTGCATTACAGGATGGTTTGATAGGTACGCAGTGTGACACCTAAAATATCCCTAAACTCCTAGGGGGTATTTCGGGGCGTTACAGTGCTTGTGAGCATCATCTTGGAATGAAAATACTTAGATGAATAACAAGTATCATTTCATAGATTTGAGAGAACTTAAATAAAACATATGGAGGCATATTAGCAACATTTACCAATTTGGAAAAATTTCCTAAATCATAGTTCAACCATATAGAGCAATATATTGCTTTTCAATTCTTATTATAGTCATGTGAGAATTTAACAATCATATAGAGCATTTGAACAAAATCACCATATAGGGGAAAACTCCATAAATCAAGCTTTCATAACTGTTCTTTTAATTCATTGCATTCTCATTCATGCATTTTATCAAACAAGTGACATTCAACATCTCTTTATAGCCTTTTGTTCATGTTTTTATGTTTCAAGCATTTCATCAATCGCATTGAGTGCGTGTATTATTGATACATTGCCCTTTCACCATTTTCGTCACAACACATTCATCACACTACTTGGCATCCAATCGCCTCAACGCCCAATATCACCCATACATTCCATCCACCCTTCCATCATTTGGTTATCTTGCATAATTTTTAGGAATCATTGGTCTTAAAGGAGAATAGGGTTACATATTATCAAATCATAATCCATTTCAAGAGAAAACCTAGGTTAATACTAAGTTAGCTAGTAAGGGTGTACTAACCTTGGAAAACTCAAATCTCTTTGGTTGTGAGCCCTAGAAAGCTTGAGGAGACTTGAAGACGTAAGATCCGAGCTTCTAGGAAGGAGATCCAAGCTTGAAAGGTCTTGGAGAAGAGGATTTGAGCTCCTCTTAATCTTCTCACGAAATCCCCTTTGTGATCGTTTCCTCGTAGCTTAGCTCATGAGAAAGCCTTGGCTTGCACGATCCTTGCTCCCCTTTTTAGTTTTGAGAAGCTTGAAGATTGAATTTGGGGGTTTCCTTGATCTTGAGAGAAACCCCCCTTTTGGAAACCTAAGTTTCCTCTTTTTTCTCTCCAAAAGTCATTCTCTAAGTGTTAGAAACTTTGGTCCCCCGAAAATGGGGTATATATAGGTGTTTGGGTTAAGAAAAACCCAAAAAAAAAAACATTTCTGGCCAATCTTGCTCGAGCGGGCTTCCATCTCGCTCGAGCGGGTTGCACCCAGGACTCAAAAATTGCATTTTGGTCAATCTCGCTCGAGCGGGTTTGGATCTCGCTCGAGCAAGTTTGTTTGCAAATACACGATTTCATATTTTGGCCATAACTTTTGACTCGGTGGTCCAATTTTGACAATTCAAGTTGCGTTGGATTCATCTTTTGAAGGGAACAAATTTGATGTTTTGAAAAACTCCAAATTTTGAGTTTTACTCTATCAAAAATGGCTCTAAAGTCAACTGACCAAAATTGGGTTTCAACTGTCCAGATTTTCAACAGACCCGGTTTTGGAAATCGAACTTTTAACTCAATGCCGACTCAAAATCAAGAACAATGGTAAACATAAACCTCAAAGAGGGTTCCAATACCTTTCTAAAACTTTAAGAATCACTCGATTCCGATTAGTGGTCACCAGAATATGGCTCCTACAAGTTGAGGGAATGTCAAGACATACCTCTTTGACACTTAGAATATTTCGAGTGCTTTCACACTCTTTTCACTTGGGTTCAACAACCCGACTCACACCTCATGACTTATTCTCCATAGGTTTTTAACCCACCTCGGTGATCGTTGAAATCACACCAATATGCATAGAGGCCTCAGCTTCTTTATGCCTCGTGCACTAGCACTATTCACTGTTCACTTTCAACCCATCAAACACTTAGGGTATTTTATACCCTTGCTTTTACTCACTTAGAGTATTTTTATACCCTCTCTTTAAGACTCAAAACACGTACCTAAACCCTCACTTGACTCACCATGATACCAAGAACACAAAGGAAGGCCTTAGGCCTTTACACATACCATACAAGGGCACTTTTCACTTGTACTATTCATAGTATGGTGAACTCGAATTTCTGGGGTTCTACACTATGAGTTAGATATTACATTAATCTCGAAGGCTCATTAGGAATAATTCTATTAGAAGGATCAATCGAATTAAAAATTTCATGTGGCGGGATCCTTATTGGTTAATGTTCTTACATTGGGATTCAATTGCAACATGGATATCTCATGTCACTTGCAATTCCGATGTCATTCCTATTTAAGGGTCAATGGGATTACATTGGGTAAGTTAGGGTTAGAATGTCCAAGAGCAATCTGTGGAGATGCTCACAAAAGTAATACAAGCTCAATAAATAGATTAAATGTTAATCTATAATTTAAAGGATTAAAAGTTACTCTATAATAAATGGATTAAATGTTAATCTATGGTTTAGATTAAATGTTAATCTAAATTAAAGGATAATAATAATGATTATTTAATTAACACAATATAAGGGGAAATGGGTTTGACCTATATCCATAAAACCCATCAAGATTAGACCTTATTGGTGGGCTCAAGCCCATGTGATTGACTCCTTAGGGTGGGCGCCCCTTTGGAGAATCCCTATTATGTAGGGATTTTGTTAGTTAAATAATTATTAATTTATTAATCCTTATCTTGAGGGATTGGATTCCATTCTTGGAAAACAAGACTCCCTATGGCTCACACCAGGGAATTAGTTGTATCCCTTTAATTAAGGAATCCTTTTAGGAAAAGGAATCCTAAATTAGAAAGTTTATTATATCTAATTAGTTATAGATAAATATGGAGTTTAATTAATGATAAGAGTTATCATTATTTAGTAACTCTTTAAGGGATAACTTGTAATTGGATTAGGATTTGATCCAAATCTATAAATATACCAGTACCCCAAAACGTGTGGGACTAATGATTCATTATTCTCTCCCCCCCCCCCCCCCCCCAAACCGTGAGCTAGTGGAGAGAGAGAGAAATATCTCTCCAATTTTCGTGAACTCCAAGAGAACTCCTCTCTTGGATTTTTGTGTGCATCAAGGGTTACTCCAAGTTATTTCTGAAGGCTAGGGTTTTGAACCCTAAGGTTTTGTGTGATAGAAATTCAACTCCAACATCCTTCTACTCTTTGTTTCTTCAATACCAAGTAGAGATTCAAAAGCTTCGCGGGGATAGTGAAAAACGAGGATCGAGCTTTGAGTATTTCTTCGAGAAATCTCTACAAAGAGTTCTAACTGTTCATCTTGTTTTGTGCTTCACCAGTGAACATCATTCACCAAGGTAATTATCTAAGCATGTAGTTAGTACTATTTGCTTTCTATGATGTAAAGATCTTCGAGATCCAGTTTTCCGCATAAATTTTTTATCTGGATTCCCTTCAATGCCTTATGGTAGGGGTAGTTTGGAAATAACAATTATAAATAAGGGTACTTCTATCAACTAGAATCTTTTTCAGTAATTCCCAAAATAATTCTTATCAAGGCATATTTTGGTGGCACCACAAGGGCTCTTATAAGGCGGTTATGCATGGATAGCATAGCAACCGGCCAACACATGGCATAAGACAGCTCCAAAAGAGCATACCCGTATATCGACCACAGTTAACTTGCAAGGCCCGGAACTCGAAAGTCGGGTTTGGAAACTTGGAAAAGGAACACAGGTTGTAGTGATACACAACATCGATCTTGTATGTGGCTTAAAGTAAAATGGAAAATCATTTGATATTGCGAAAATTCTCTTTTTACACATGTTTTCTTAAATAATAAAAATTTCATTCTTACACACATATATTTATACATATATATATATCAAATATTTTTTTTTTAAATGTTATATATTTTTAACAAAGAAACTTTCAAAAAAACATTACCCAATTCTATAAATATGTATTTTTCGAAGAGTAAACATAACCCTTTTAATATGTCTACAACCTTCTTCTTCTTCTTCTTCTTCTTCTTCTTCTTCTTATTATTATTGTTATTATTATTATTATTATTATTATTATTATTATTATTATTATTATTATTATTATTATTATTATTATTATTATTATTATACGATGATTTGTGGTTAGTAGTGGGGATTGGAGCTCTTGCTACTCGTCACTCGATGGGGAATGGATCTGTACCTCTCTAGAGAGAAGCCACACCCCAAACCACCATTAATTAGGCCTCGGATTCCCTCTAGCGAAGCCAAAAAGGGTGGTCTCAAGCTACCACAATGTGTGTGACATGTGGCTAGAGAAGTCATTTCATGGGCCCCATGATTTTAACTTCTCCACACATTATAAGACTTGTGATGATAAATGTTAGCCTCAACGTTACAACTCTAAGTACCCTTAATAGTTTCAATGAGAACACAATAATGGAATGACCTTTAAGATACTAATGTTTCCATTTAGCCTGTGTACTTTCAGAGAATAAGAACATTACAAGTATCATTCAAGCTATGGAGTATTGAAAAGTTCAAACACTCAAGAGAATCAAAGTCAAAAGCCAGGTATCAGTCATTCCAAGGAAAAAACTTGAAGGACTCAAGCGAAAATCATGACGACTCATCAAGATTGAAGCTCTATGAGTTTCATAAGAAGAATAACTCTAAAAAGAGTCTAGTGTTAAAGTCAAGAGTATCTAGGACCATGTAAAGTCCTCAAGATCTTGGAACTCGATTGCTCAAAATTACCTAGATAGACCCTAGGAGACTTAGAATAGTTTGGACATCATTCTAAGGACCTAAAAATGATTAAAATAATAATTTTATAAATGCCTTTGGACTAAGTCATCATTCCTATCTTTTTGGTCTCACTAAGATGAGTTCTCAGTAAAAATTCAAAGAACTCGTCGACGAGTCTAAGTGACTCGTCGACGAGTGGCAAAACAGTAGCTCATGTTTGAACTCTGCCACACCACTCGTTGACGACTCCTCTTCACTCGTCACCGAGTGCTTGTGGGAACTGAACATAACGGCTAGTTTTCAACGGCTATTTCGCGTTAAATGTTCCCAGAACGGCCAAATTTGATTGCTCAACTATAAATAGAGCTTATTTATGAACAAACACAATAATCTTATACTATTCATTGATTCATTGATTATCCAATCTGTTCCAACATTGAATACACTGTTTTTCATTGGAAACCTAGAATCCTAATCCCTCTGTGTTTGAGCATTCAATTCCTATCATCTTTGAGAGATTATTAGATTTTCTTTTCACTCTCATTTAGCTCATTAAGGAGCATTCAATTCGGATTCAATATCCAACCACTCTTTGTAAAAAGCTAAGTCAAGAATCTTGGATTCTTACATCAGTGAAGAAGTGTTCTTCGTGTATCCAAGAGAGGCACTCTCTTGAAGAGGTTTTATCCTGAGCATGAGAAAATGATTGAAAAGGTGTAATCCTCACCCGTGAAGAAGGATTGTAAAGGCTTGCTCTCTGCCCGTAAAGAAGAGTACGATTAGTGAATCGTGGGAATAACCTTAAAGCGGGAAGCTTAAAGGCGGGGACGTAGGCAAGTTGCTGAACCCGATATCAATCTTATGTGTGGTATCTCTTATCTCTCCCTCTCTCTGCTTATCTTGTTATTACTTGTAGCATTTTTGTTAATTAATTTTAATTTCGCATAAATCACTGAGAAAATTTTTTAATTGCCATTGACCCTAATCACCCCTCCTCTAGGGTCCGTTAGCTGGGCAAAAATTGGTATCAGAGCTAGTACTCTAGCTATTTAGATTTAATCATCTTAGAGTTAAAGGTTTTAATGACAAACATTCTTGCTATTACCTTAGGAGAGGGCCAATCGACCACCTGTCCTCCATTGTTCAATGGAGCTAACTATAACTATTGAAAAATTAGGATGATGTTTTACATCCAAGCTCTTGACTATGAATGTTGGAGAGTCATAGTCAAAGGTCCACATCTTCCCACAAAAGTGGTTAGTGATGTTGTAATTTCTAAAGTTGAGGAAGAGTGGAATGAGGCTGATATTAAACTCATTCAAATAAATGCTAAGACAATTAGTAATTTAAACTGTGCTCTAAGTCCACAAGAGCTTAATAGAGCCTCTGGATGTGATTCAGCAAAAGAAATATCGGATAAACTTCAAGTTACATATGAAGGAACCAACCAAGTTAAGGAATAAAAAATCAGTATATTGGTTCACAACTATGAACTTTTCAAAATAGAAAAAGATGAATCAATAAGAGAAAGGTTCACTAGGTTTAATAATATTTTGAACGGACTAAAGGTACTTGGTAAAGTTTACTCTAGTGCAAAAAAATGTCAGAAAAGTGCTTCGTTCATTGCCAAAGGAATGGTATCCCAAAGTGACAGTCATTCAAGAAGCAAAGGACTTGACCAAGGTCCAAATGGATGAGCTTCTTAGGTCATTGATGACCATGAAATAATCATAAAAGGGCATCAAGAAGAAGAGCCCAAGCACAAGAAAGGACTTGCTCTAAAGTCATCTCATCAAGAAGAAAGTGAAGAAGAAGAAAGCGATGAGGATGAAGACATTGTCCTCATGGCTAGAAAATTCAAGTGGTTCCTTAAAAATAAGGGGAACTTCAAAAAGAAGCCTTTCAAGAAAGAAGTCACCAATGAAATATTCAAAGGTGAATCAAGCAAAAGGAACCGATCATTTGCTATTAGTGCAAAAAGTCGGGACACATCAAGACGGAGTGTCCTTAACTCAAGAAGAGCAAGAGGTTCCAGAAAAAGACTATGAAAGCTATATGGGACGATTCCGAGGAAAGCGATTCGGATGCTTCTAGTGATGAAGAAATGACGAACTTGTACCTCGTGGCCAATGAGGATGAGGTAATTCCTTCACTCAATGAATCCCTTTCTTATGATGAAATTAGGGATGCTTTTGATGAGTTATATATAGAATTCAAAAGAATTGCTTCAATGAAAAAATCTTTCAAAAAGGTCATTCATACTCTTACTAACTCTTGTGAAGTTTTATAAAATGAAAAGACCTTCCTTGCAAATGAAAATGAAAATTTGAATCAAAAATTAAAAGAATTTCAAAATCTATCCCATGGGTCATCTTGTGAGTGTGAAGAACTTCAAGCTAAAGTCAAAGATTTGACTAAGATAGCTCACACTTTGTCTACAGGTGAAAAGAATCTAGAGAGACTATTGGGCCAACAAAGATGCGTCTTTAGTAAGGCCGGACTTGGGTATAATCCCTTTGCAAAACAAAAGGAATACCAAAACTTTTTCTCTAAATCAACTAGTAATTTAACCCACCATCTAATGCATTCTTTACATTCAATGGAAAGAAAATGGTTAAGAAAGTTTGAGTGCCAAAGGGATCATTCACTCCCAAGACCATTCATAAGGGACCAAAACATGGTTTGGGTTCCAAAAGGAACTAATCCTCCCATGACCAATCTTAAATCAGTTTTGGTACCAACCAAAACTGTGTGGGTACTGGGAGGAACATATATTGGAGTTACTTAAACTTATCTTATAGGTATGTTTGAAGTCTAACTCCTCCAAGTCAAGATGGTTCTTGGATAGTTGATGCTCAAGGCACATGTCGGAGAATAAAAAGCTATTCATCTCAATTACTCATAAGGATGGAGGGCATGTGACCTTCAAGAACAATGCGAAGGAAAAGATCATCGGTATAGGTAATGTTGGTAAGGACAATACTTCTTTTATTGAAAATGCTTTATTAGTAGATGGTCTTAAACATAATCTTATAAGCATTAGTCAATTATGTGATAAAGGTTTAAATGTATCTTTTAAATCAAATGTTTGTATAATTAAAGACAAAGACAACATTAATACCTTGTTTATTGCTCATAGATATGAAAATGTGTATACCATAGATTTTAATAAATTAACCTCTCAAAATTTAATGTTCTTTTCGGCTATAAATGAAACTAGTTGGTTATGCTATAGAAGGTTAGGCCATGCAAGTATGGATCTATTATCTAAATTGTCTAAAAATAAACTTGTAAAAGGTTTGCCAAAAACCAAGTTTTCTAAAGATAAAATTTGTGATGCTTGCCAACTATGAAAACAAATCAAGTCATCTTTTAAAAAGAAACTAGAAATATCAACTTCTAGGCCTTTGGAATTATTGCATATGGACTTGTTTGGGCCAAATGATATAGTTAGCTTAGATGGTAAGCTTTATGCATTTGTTATTATTGATGATTACTCTAGATTCACTTGGGTACTATTTTTATCTCATAAAAGTGAAGTACATGCTTTGTTTGAAAATTTTTGTAAAAGAGTTCAAAATGAGAAAGGCTACTCCATTAATAATGTTAGAAGTGATAGAGGTGAAGAATTCAAGAATAAAAAACTTGAATCTTTTTGTGAAGAAAATAGTTTCAATCATAACTTCTCCGCTCCTAGAACTCCTCAACAAAATAGGGTAGTTGAAAAATAGAATAGATTTTTACATGAAATGGGTAGAACATTGCTAAATGAACATAAACTACCTAGTTATTTTTGGGCTGAGGCCATTAACACTTCTTGCTATGTAATCAATAGGGTTGTTATTAGAAAAAAAATTGAATAAAACCCCCTATGAGCTTTGGAAAGGAAGATCACCAAATATTGGTTACTTTAAGGTGTTTGGTTGCAAATGTTTTATTCTAAATAACAAACATAACTTAAAGTAATTTGAACCAAAATCTAGTGACGGAATATTTCTTAGTTATTCTTCAAATAGTAAAGCCTATAGGGTGTTTAAAAAAACTTCCCTAATTGTAGGAAAATCTATGCATGTAATATTTGATGAATCTAATCCATTTAAATCTAAGAACATTGATGAAGATAATCCAAATGACAAAATAGAAAATATATCTAAAGATATAGTTAATTTGGAAATCAATAAAGATTCTAATGAAAATCAAGACAATAATAATGATAAAACCTTAGAAGTTGAAAACTTAGATGAAAATAATGAACTTCCTAAGGCATGGAGATTAATAAAAGATCATCCTAAAGATTTCATACTTGAGAATATGGAACAAGGTGTAAGAACAAGAAGAAATATTTGTAATAATCATGCATTCCTCTCACAAATTGAACCTAAAAATGCACTTGAAGCAATTAATGATGAATCTTGGGAAATTGCTATGCAAAAGGAACTTAATCAATTTAAAAGAAATCAAGTATGAGATTTAGTACCTAGACCCAAAAGCAAATCCATAATTAGTACTAAGTGGATCTTTAGAAATAAAAAGGATGAAAGTGGAAACATCAGTAAAAATAAAACTAGACTAGTAGTTCAATGATACAACCAAGAAGAGGGAATTGATTATGATGAAACATTTGCCCCTGTTGCTAGACTTAAAGTTATTAGAATGCTTCTCGCATATGCTAGTTATAAATATTTTAAACTATATCAAATGGATGTTAAAAGTGCTTTTGTAAATGGATTTATTTTAGAGGAAGTATATGTTGAACAACCTCCTTGTTTTGAAAATCAAAAAATGCTTAATCATGTGTTCAAACTCACTAAAGCCCTATATGGTTTAAAGCAAGCTCCTAGAGCTTGGTATGATAGATTAAGTGGCTTCCTACTTGAAAATGATTTCATTAGAGGAAAAATTGATACTACATTGTTTATAAAATCCAAAAATGATAATATGCATATAGTGCAAATCTATGTAGATGATATTATTATTGGTTCTACTAATGAAACTCTTTATCAAGAATTTGTTAAAACCATGCAAGATGAGTTCAAAATGAGCATGATGAGAGAGTTAAACTTCTTCCCCGAGCTTCAAATCAAGCAAACAATGAAGACACCTTCATCAATCAAGCCAAGTACACAAGAGAGCTTCTAAAGAAATTTGGGATGGACAACTCAAAGGAATCTGACACTCCCGTGAGTCCATCTACAAAACTGGATAAAGATGAGAATGGCATAAGTGTGAAAGAAACTAAGTACCGAGGTATGATTGGTAGTTTATTATACTTGACTGCTAGTAGACCTGATATCATGTTTAGTGTATACATGTGTGCTAGATTTCAAGTTAATCCTAAAGAATCACATATGTCTGCTATAAAAAGAATTTTCAAATATCTAATTGGAACAATTGAATTAGGACTATGGTACCCTAAGAACACATCACTAGAACTAGTCAGTTATTCTGATGCTGACTTTCCTGGATGCAAAGTTGATCGGAAGAGAAATAGTGGCATATGTCACTTCTTAGGACTCTCATTAGTCTCATGGTCTTGTAAGAAAAAAAACTCAATAGCTCTATCTACAGCTGAGGTTGAATATGTAGCAACTGGGAGTTATTGTGCTCAAACCTTATACATGAAATAGCAATTAGAGAATTTCAAACTATTTTATGATAAAATCTCAATTAATTGTGATAATATAACTGCAATATGTCTGACCAAAATTATCATTCAACATTCAAAGACTAAACACATTGAAATAAGATATCATTTTATAAGGGATCATGTTCAAAATGGAGATGTTGTGTTAGAATTTGTTGAAACAAATAATCAACTTGAATATATATTTACTAAACCACTCCCTTATGATAAATTCAATACCTTAATAAGAGAATTAGGCATGGCTAGACTATGTGACATTAAATGAAAATATGCCTAACATGTAAAATTGAGATATCTTGGTTGAATGTGCTACATGATGATATATGTTGAATGATGGAATGTGTTTAATGTGTATATCTATTTGAATTAAGGTTTTGAATGTTCAAAATAATCTCTTAATTAATAAAAAGAAGATTTAAAGCATGAGAAATTCGGATTCAACTTGAAAATTAAGAAAATCAAAAATTCTATCTAGACTCGATGACGAGTCACTATACTCGTCGACGAGTGCTTGAAACAGTAGCTTAAGTTAGCCACTCAACGACGAGTCCATTTTACTCGGCGACGAGTTACTTTAAAAATGGATTTTTCTTAGCCACTCGGCGACAAGTCCAACCTACTCGTCGATGAGTGACTGCGGGACTATAAATTAAAACCTAATTTCTGTAAGATTTCCCAGAATCCACTATTCCTATCTTTTCAAATCCGAGTTCCCTCTCATTCCCAGATTCTCAAACCCTATTCCATTCACCTCAAAACTGATTCAAAATCATTCCATTTCATTCTAAAACCTTCCTATCTCTCAAAATTTGTCCAAGGCAATGACTCCACGAATGAAGAACCCTTCAGTTCCGCAAACCAAGAAGAAAGCAACAAGAGCAGAAAAGGGAAAGGAGAAAGCAGCTGAGCCATCCCAGAAAGAGGCTCCCAGTCTATTCAATCCAAGAAGGCAGAAGAGAACTACCTGAGGATTTTCATCAAGAGAGCACCGATATTGGGTAAGGTCCCTGATTCTCTTTATTCAAAGATATAGGTGTAGATATTTTGGCCTCCAAATTCCAAGCCCTTAAATGGGATCGTTTTCTTGAATTTAGAGAACCTATGTACCCTAACCTAATAAAACAATTCTATTCCCATCTCTCATGTGACAAATCCACCCAATGCTTCACTTCTTATGCTCATGCAAAACTGATTTCCTTCACTCATGATGAACTCCAAACAATTCTCAAATTACCTAGTGGAAAATTCCAAAACTACACCACTAATCAGGGGGTTTCCCATGAGGGATTTGATGTAATTGAGGCTTTAAAATTATGTGTGTCAACAAGGACATCACAAAGCCTACTCCTCCTAAGCTCCCTAGGACTCAACCCTAGTTAAACCCTAGTGTAAAACCCATGTCCAAAACCTAGCCCTAGGTGACCCTAGCTGAAGCCCTAGCCCTAGAGCCCTTAGGGCTTGAACCCTAAAAATCCATGGCCTATAGGACCTGAACCCTTAAACTGGGCCCACAAGGCCCAAAAACCCTAAGCCTAAACCCCCAAACCTGAGTGAGCATGGGCCAGGCCCATTCTTTTAAAAATCTCTTATTGGCGGTAGATGTTCTACCCGCCAATTTCAATTTGGCCTAGTTTAGCAATGGCGGTAGACCATCTACCGCCATTGTGTGATCTTCAATTTGCAGCACTGCAAATGCCCTGCACACTCCACCTTCAACTCAAGCCTCCCCACTCGATCTTTGAGAGGTCCAACCCCTTCATAGGCCTTCCTTTTGATTTCCCTTAGGTCCTCAAAGGCCCTTCCCTATAAAACCCAAGCCTCCCAGTTTCTTCAAACGGTCTGCAAATTTGAAAATTCTCATAGGTGAAGCCCTGTCTGAAATCCCTTCCCTCAGCTTCTTCAAAGACCTTGGTCTTGATCCTAAGGCCACCTTTGGCTTGTCCCTGATCTCCCCTTTGGCTCCAACACCCGTAGTAGTGCACCACAACAATGTGCAGACCACCACTCCTCCACGGTAGAAACAGAGTACAAGGCAGGGACACTCCCTACCCTTTTTTTATTGCTTTATCCTTTATGTGAGCCCCCTGGTCATCTCCAGGGGACGTTTTTATGCTTTTCTTGGTGTTCAATTAGCAGCTCAGGCCCTCACAAGGTGTTCACTCACCTTTATCATTGGTATGGTGAACCCCTACGGGTATAGCACCAGTCTTAGAGTTTTGCGAGCAACCACGGACCTTCTGGGGGTCCCTCACATCATGAGGGAACCCTTGGACATCCCTGTGCACAACCCCCATGGGCAAAATCTGGTTTTGAGCAAAACCAGGAATGACAGTAATCTCAGTACCGCCATTCCTGGCCTTCACTATTTGAGCTTCGTTTAGCCTACTTAGGTGGGCCCTGGCCCACGTCTAGGGCCCAGTTGAACCCCTCTCACCCCCCTTGACCTGACAAGGTCCTTCCAGGTCCATGGTTTGGCCTTAACCATGGTTAAATCCATAAAAAGCAATACTATGCTTATTAGCGGTAGACCTTCTACCGCTAATAATTTTTTTGCCTATTTTCAGATTGGCGGTAAAACATTTACGGCCAATATGCACTTTCAGTCATAGTACCTTTGCACTTTTGTGGGGCCCACTCCAGGCACCCCTTGAGGCCCACACTATGCTGAAACCCTTCACTGAACTTCCCTTTTTGTTCCCTGCTTTCAGAGCACCTAGGTTAGCACCTAACCCTGGTTAAAAGTAAGCAAAACCTGAGTTAAAATACTGTATTTAATGTCGGTAATCTTATTACCGACATTAAATTTATTTTGATTATGTGCTTTTACAGGGGTCCAGGCCTAGTAGGAGGCCACTTTAGGCCCTGCCTAGCCCCTGGGCCCACCTTGGACTTAACCATACCCTTAACTATGGTTAAATGTACTTCCGATTAATGTTTAACCGCAGTTAAGCACCCCTTAACCCTACAAATCTTGAGAAATTAATCAAAAAATCCTAAAAATCAACTTGGACCATCAAACTGACCTTGTCCCTTTCCTAACCTTGGTTAGCAACCCTAACCACAGTTAGATCCCCCTTAACTCCGGTTAGCAACCCTAATCATAGTTACTTTCGGTTTATGGCCTACCGAGCCTAAAAACAGCCTACCGGGCTAAATCTCACATCCCCTTAGCTGTGGTTAGTAACCCTAACCATGGTTAGTTTGGCCTAACCCCGGTTAGTAACCCTAATCCTGGCCAAACTCCGCCCTAGTCTACCGGACTACCCCTAAGCCTACCGGGCTTGTACCTTGCACTTGACCCTCCTCGGTCAATCAAACCCTAATCTATCTGACTAGTCCATGTTAGCCACCCTTGGTGTACACACACACGCCCCTAGCCTCTGCACAGGCTCACATTCCAGAACTACGCTCGGTCTAATCTCACCCTGTCAGTACATAGGCAACCCAACCCGGGTTTGACTCCAGTTAAGCTTTTCCTTTCTTAGATTAGTGTAAACCTAAACATTCTGGTATTTTAAACAAGATTAAATTTAATTGGCTTATACCTGGGGAGTACGGAACCATTGTAAAATGGAAGCCTTGGGGTGCCTAACACCTTCACCGGACTTAACTGAACCCCATACCCTGATCTCACTCGCAGACCAAGACCTTATCTAAACCCGGGGGACTTATCCCTTCTGAATGAATAGGTAGCGGCTCTTATTTCAACCTCTACACACACATGAGGGTATCTCCCGTGAGTAAAATTTTCGCGCTCACACCAGTCACTATTGGTCAGGGGCACTATAGCCTTTACCAAATCCAGTAATGGTGGTAATGTTATTACCACCATTATCTGGGTTTTCAAATTTCTAGCATGGCCCCCCACCAACGGTCATCTAAGGCTTGTGGGCCCATGCTTGGGCCCATAGGGTGGTCTGGTTCTAGTTTTTGGGTCTCTGGGCCTTGGGCCCATGGATCAAACTAGGGGCTTTCCTAGGGTTTACCTAGGGCTTGACTAAGGCTTAACTAGGGTTTACCTAGGGTTTGAGGAAATTAACCATGGTTAAGACTGTTAACCATGATTAGAAAGGGGTATAAAAATTGGATTCTTACAGCTACCCGTCTTTGCCGAAGAGTGCCAAGTTGGTAATTGAACGACAAAGACTGGAATCATCCCATTTTTACACTAGGATTATATTTTAAAGAATGCAATATGATATTCGTGCATGTTGTGCCATGGATGAGCAACACAAACAAGCTTAGCCTAAGGACGCCTGCTATGGAGGTTGGAACTCATGCTGGGGAATGAGTTGTGGATAGAGCCACTCATGCTGGGGATTAATGGATGTGCAGAGATGGCATGTCTCTTCCAAAAGAAGGGGGAAAAAGCATCGTCCGGAGGCACCAACCAGATCGATTATTGGACACATGGGTGTCAAGAACACATGGGGTGTTAAGGACGCACTTAGAAGTAGTCGAAAGGACATGCAGGTGTGTAGCAGTATGACAAGTGAGTTGTCAAGGTACAGATAGGATGTCAAAGACACACGGGGGTGTCGAAAAGAGGACATGTGGGAGGTGTAGCATTATGACAAGTGGGCTGTCAAGGTACACACAGGATGTTGAGGACACATGGAGTGTCGAAAGGAGGACATGCAGGAGGTATAGGGGTATGACATGTGAGTTGTCAAAGTACACACAGGATATCGAGGACACATAGGGGTGTCAAAAGGGAGACATCGGAAGGTGTAGCTGTATGAAAAGTGAGTTATCAAGGTATACACAGGATGTCGAGGACACACAGAGGTATCAAAATGAGGACATGTGGGAAGTGTAGCGGTATGACAAGTGAGTTGTCAAGGTACACACAGGATGTCGAGGACACACGGGGGTGTCGAAAAGAGGGATATGCGAGAGGTGTAGCGGTATGACAAGTGAGTCATCAAGTTATACACTGGATGTCGAGGACACTCGAGGGTGTCGAAAGGGGCTATGGCAAGTCTTGGAAGCACTAGCCAGATTGAAATTGAAATGACATGTCCCAGAGGCACTAGCTGAACTGATATTGATATGGCCTTGAGGCGCTGAATATTGATCACTTTGAGTGATGGTAGGATGAATCTCATATTGAGTATAACACTATGCTTGGATGTAAAATGATATCATGCAGGGGTGAAGATGAAGATGCTTTCCCATGACTCTTTCTACTGCGACCGGATGATGGTGTTGGTTTCTTTTGGTTGTCTTGCTAGGCTGCTCAGTGCAGGTTGTTACAAACGGATTTTGGTACCAGAAGATTTTTTTTGAAAAAACCTTTTTCAGAAAAAAGTGTTGTAGACTTTTTGATTTTGATAGAAGAATGCCTAGCTAGCTTTCAGATTTGCCAGGAAATTACCTTTATTAGGGCTTAATGGGCATTTGTGTGTTGTCTTATGCTCTCGAAGAGCAGAGTATGACTAAAGAGGATTTGCTTTCACAAGGGAAGCTGTTGGGGGTAGGCGAGCTTGTCTTGTTGCCGTTGAAGACTAAGGAGTGTTACCGGAGGTCCGCGGAAGTGTAGAGAGCAGTTGGAGACTTCTACTGGGGATCCGCTAGGGACTACAAAATTGTTGGAGACCATTGAGGATTTGTATTAACTGTCCGTTGGGTATTTGTTCTCGGAGGAATCTCTGCTTGGGATAGTTAGGAGTCCGATGAGACTGATTGCTACCAAATTTTGTTGTCAAACTGCTCTTTAGTTTTTCTCTCTTTTTTACCCTTGGAATGACCAAGTCATGGGATTCGCATAATTTTTGTGCAATGAGACCGTTATCGGTTTTCCTCTTGCCAGCGAAGTTGATCGATTTTTGTCCCTTTTTTACCCCTAGTCACAAGACTAGATCTGTGGGTCACGTGATTTTTACGCAACGAGGCCATTACCGGTTTTCACTCATGCTCGTGATTTATTAGGGAATTGGATCTTCTCCCTTCATTGCCCAGAATGGGACTCTACTGGAGATTATATTCCATTGGGGATGTAGATATGATATTGTGCTTTGCACTCGCAGTTTCTAGGGCATCTAGGAGGACTCGGAGTGAGATGAAATGTAGGCGAGGGGATCGAAGTTTGGGACACCTTGGGATTGTTCTTGCTGCAATTGACTTGCATTCTCTTGTAATTTTGTTTTGCTCCATTGGGGAATTCTCCTCTATTAGAGGCTAACTTTGGGGTTTTCTCCATTTGAGACAGACTCATTTTAGGAGTCTTTGAGAGAGATTGACTCTATTGGGGAGAATTTAAGCTTGTCTCAATCAGATTTTTGTAAATTGATTCTACTGGGGAGAGAGTCCGAATAGATTGTCTCTATGGGGAGTCTCTGAGTTTGAGAATGTTTTGACTTTTATTTTAGGTTTTCCTTTGATGAAAATTTCATACCCTTGAGTGCCGACTCCGTTGGGGAGATTGGGAGAGTTTGACTCTACTTGGGGAAAGTTTGATTCTATAGGGAGAAATTCCAAAGAGGTCTTAATCCTTTCGATGACCACACCTGATTGTCAGGTTGCCTACGTACCCTTTGCAGGATCAAGTCATGACGTAGTTCAAAAAAGATGTCGTAGATGGTAAGGGAGGGTGTCCCTGAAGAAAGGTTTTGTGAAAGAAAGGCTGTTAAGTTCAAGAGGCTAACTAACGGATTTCATTAATTTGAAAAGTGGTTTACATTATGGGGGAGAGGAGGGTGTCAAGGATGGCCTCCTGTTATTTCTAGGAGAATCTACGAGTGCAAAATGTCTATCAGATCTACACCTTAAGCATAGTATCATTTGACTTTGTCCATGTTGACGGGCTCTGGGAGGTCTTCATCGTCATACGTCCGAGTCGAAGGGTGCCGGCAGAAAATTTTTCTTGAACAATGTATGGGCCTTCATAATTGGGAGTGAACTTGCCCCTCGGGTTAAGGTGGTTTGGCAACATTTTCCAGAGAATAAGGTCACAAACTTCGAAGCTTGACCCTCTTGTTGAATGCCCTAACCATTCGCCTCTGATAGGCCTGAGAGTGGTTGGTGGCCTTTAGTCGTCTTTCCTTTATCAAATTCAGCTGCTTATACCAGGCTTGTGCCCATTCTACTTCTGAGACTTCTACTTCATTAACACTCGGAGTGATGGAATTTCCACTTCGATAGTGAGGACTGTTAGCTTTTAGGTTTCTACCTAAAGCCTCCATCTTGATTTTGATGATAACACAATTGGTATTAGAGCCTAAGTCTTTGTTTTTATAAGATTTAACTATCTTAGAGAAAAGATAAGTTTTGGCAAAAAATTAATAATGTCAGTGCAAATACCATAGGAGAGGGCCAATCAACCAATAGACCCCCATTGTTTGATGGACAAAACTATAACTATTGGAAAGTGAGAATGATGTATTTCATTTAAGCTTTAGACTATAAATGTTGGCAAGTAATTATTAATGGTCCCCACATCCCTACTAAAAATGTAAATGGTATTGATATACCAAAAGATGAGGATGAATGGACACAAGTCGACATTAAGGTTGTTCAAATCAATGTCAAGGAAATTAGTAATCTATATTGCGCATTGAGTGCACAAGAATTTTATAGAATCTCGGCTTGTGATTCGGCTAAAGAAATTTGGGATAAAATCCAAATTACTTATGAGGGAACCAATCAAGTAAAAGAAGAGAAAATTAATATCTTGGTTCACAAATATGAAATGTTTAAAATGATAGAAAATGAACTCATTTCAATTATGTTTTCTAGATTCACTAATATCTTAAATGAGCTAAAATCTCTTGGAAAGATTTTCCGAAATGCAGAAATTATAAGGAAAATTCTCCGATCTCTTGGAAAGGAATGGGCTCCCAAAGTCACGGAAATCCAAGAAACCAAGGATCTCACAAAGCTACCAATAGATGAGCTTCTCGGATCCCTTATGACTCATGAAGTGATTATAAGAAATCAACAAGATAATGAGCCAAAGCCAATAAGGGGACATGCCTTGAAATCCTCCTACAACAAAGAAGAAAGTGAAGAGGATGAGGAAATTGAGAAGATGGCTAGAAAATTCAGAAAGTTCTTGAAACACAAGAAAAATCTCAAGAAAAGAACTTACAAGAAGGAATTCGAAAAAGAATTCATCAAAGGCAAAAAGAGCAAAGAAGATACATCATTTGTTATGAGTGCAATGAGCCGGGACATATCAAGCCGGATTGCCCAAAACCCAAGAAGAGACATAAATACAAAAAGGCAATGAAGGCTACAAACATGGGATGACTCCATTTCAACTGAGTCAAATTCTAGCTCAAGTGATGAGGAGCAAGCCAATCTTTGCCTAATAGCTCATGGAGATGAGGATGAAGTAAATTCTTCTGATGATGAATCTTTGTCTTACCATGATTTAAGAGAAGCCTATGATAAATTATTTTGTGAATTTAAAAAATTAGCTTCTAAAAATAAAAAAACTTAAAAAGGAAAATTCATCAATTTCAAATCAAAATGAATTTTTGAAAAATGAAAATGGAATTTTGAAGGAAGAAGTTGAGAAATTAAAAGAAAAAGAAAAATCAATTTCTATGTCTATAGTATCAACTCTTGCCTGCAATAAATGTGATAAATTAATTGCTAAAGTTGATGACTTAACCAACATTGTAACTAAATTCACAAAAGGTAAAAAGTTACTAGACACAATGCTTGGTAATCAAAAATGCATATTTGATAAAGCCGGATTAGGCTACAACTTGAAAATTAAGCAAAAAGATTACGAAAACTTTTTTACTCCTTGCTCTTCAAAGCCTATCTATACTTTTGTTGGAAACAAAAGATTAAGGCAAGTTTGGCTGCCTAAGGGAACTAGTCTTCCCAAAGGTAATATGATTGGACCCAAGATGGTTTAGGTACCAAAGAATGTGGATTAGGATTTCAAGTGCCTCTAAAATTGAATATTTTTTGGAAAAGGACTTGATTTTGATGCTTGAATGCCTATTTATGCTAAAATGAATAAGTGTTATGATTATTTGATGTTTAAAAATGATGAGTGAGTAATGTTATAATAGTTGATATAATGTATGTGTTATGGGTATTATGAGCCTATGATAAATATAATTGATATTATTGATACAATGATGCTTGATGGATGAAGTGCTTGAATAATTTATATGAGCTTATACTATACTATGAATTAAATTATTGAAATGGAGACTTAATTGATTGATGCTTAATGCTATGACTTGTTTTGAAATTTATATGATATAATTATTTGAAATTGAATGTGATATGTTGAATGCTTGATGAGTTGAAAATGACTAATAATGAATGATTGCTATATATCACTGCACAATGTTCAACTGAGTGGTGTCATAAGTCTTTGGTATCTACACTGGCTATTACAGAGCAACTACCCAATAAGCTCAGGAATTAGAACATTCTTGTTCACTATTTGTTGTTTGGTATGTTCTTGATATGAATTAAAGATGTTTGATATCATGTGCTTGCAATGATTGAAAATAATTATTGTTTGAACAATTTTGGTTGGTATCATGTAATGCTTTGTCATGCTTTTTGATGATGCCATTGAGAGAAATGTGTTAATAGAATGTTAAATCCTAAACCCCTAATGATAAACAATATCATGTATGATTATTGGTATTTTGTTTCAATTGGTATAAAGAGCTTAAAAGAAAAATTCAAATTCGTTTCAATTGTTTGAAAAAGTCTTAATCTATGAATCTTAATTAGAATTTTGTATAATGAATGGTTAATCTAATATGCAATGAACTAAAAAGTTTATCTCTATGCATATGTTTAAGGGGAGTTAACCTCAAAAATATATTGAATTCATTTATTAAGGGGGAGCTTATTCTCAATCCATTTTTATTATGTGTCATCATAAAAAATGGGGAGATTGTTAGCTTTTAGGTTTCTACCTAAAGTCTCCATCTTGATTTTGATGATAACACAATAATGAAAGGATATTTGCGTTACTAATGTCTCTATGAGTTTAAGTGAATTTCAGTTAACCAAGAGCATTAGCAAGTCATTCAATGGAAAAAGCATGAAAAGTCCATCTATGAAGAAGATTCATCAAGCAAGTCAAAGCCAAACAATAGGATCACTTTGAAGTCAAGTTGAAGATCTTGAAGATCCAAATCATGAAGATGAAGTTCTTATTCCACTCAAATCCAAATGAAGTACTCTTGAAGAATCATGAAGCTAAAACCAAATCAGATCTAAGATGAAGATCAAGACTCAAGAAGGTTTAATGGTTTATGTCTATTGAGTTCAGAGTGATTTTTGTAAGAAGTCCTCAAAGGTTGGTCAGTTCAAATGCTCAATTACTTAGATTGACCTTAGGTTTCTTAAGACCATATTTGAATATCTTTCTAAGGACCCAAAACATGATAAGAATCTAGTTTAAGATAAAGAATAAGATCATGGAAATCGTGCCCATCAAATGGGGTCAAGCAAAGATGAGTTTTCTGAGAAAAATCAGAGGACTCGTCGACGAGTGGGTCAGAGGACTCATCACTCGTCGATGAGTGTAGTAGCAGAAGCTACTAGTTTGATTTTTATAGCCTGACTCATCGACGACTGAGAAGGACTCGTCGACGACTCCTTGCGGGAAATTGAAAAATTACCTATAACGGCTAGTTTGTTTCCCATTTACCTCCAATGGCTATATATTTGCAAAGGCTATAAATAAGATTGTTTTATGAATGAAAAGAAGGACTCCAATATTTCCAATCTCTAAAATAATTCACTCAATGCTTAGATTGACAAATCTATTGAGTTTACCCTAGAAATCCCAAAACAGAGTTCTTGAGCTATCCAACTTCCATCTTTGAGGGATTCATAGACGATCTTCATTGTAATCTATCAGCTCATATTAGGTACAAGTTCAAATTGTAAACACTTCATATTAGAGAGTGTATTGAAATCAAGAATCGGTGGATTCTTGTCCGTTAAGCAGGAGAGCTTTGTAAAGGATTGATCTCACCCGTGAAGAAGATTGTAAAGGTATGGCCTTTACCTGGAAAAGGGGCTAAGTCTAAGGAGGATTGTTCATTAGCAAGGTTTAATCTTCACCCGGAAGAAGATTGGCGATTGAGTATAAATCGTGGTGAATCCTCTAGTGGGTATAGCTTGAGGTGGGGATGTAGGCAGGAATTGCCGAACCTCGTGAACAAACATCGTGTGTCAAGTGTTTGCATTTCTCTCTCCCTATCTCTTTCAATTATTACTTTGAAAGCTTGAGTAGAATTACATAGTCTCTATTTCTCTTTAACTTTGCTTAAGTTGAAATTCCGCTTAAGGAATTGAAGGAATAAATTTTAATTTTCCAATAACCCTAATCCCCCCCTTTCTAGGGTCCATACCTTGGGCAACAAGGACTGCTTCCATACCATAAGCGAAAGAGAATGGTGTTGCCCCTGTTGAGGTTCTGATAGATATTTTGTAGGCCATGAGTACATATGTGAGCATCTCATGCCAGACATAGTAGCTGGTTGCCATCTTTTCTATGATTTTTTTTACGTTTTTGTTAGCGGTTTCGACTGCACCATTGGTTTATAGCCTGTATGACGTGAAATTATGATGTTGTATCTTGATTTCTAGCAGAGATCAGTCATTCCCCTGTTGCATAAATTTAGAGCATTCTCTGTTACAATCTCGTACAGGACATCGTATCAGCAAATGATGTCCTTTTTTCAGAAAGCGCTAAACCACAGAGGCAATGATATTGGCATAAGAGGCTGCCTCGACCCATTTGGTGAAGTAATCAATGCTACCAGGATAAATTGATGTCCATTTGACGCTTACAGTGCTATGGGCCCGATGACGTCGATGCCCTAGGCTGAGAATGACCATGGAGCAGTGAGATTGTGCAGCCTAGTCGGTGGTGCATTAATCTTGTCTGCATAGATTTGGCATTGGTGGCACTTTTGTACATGCTGGCAACAGTCAGATTCTATTGTAGACCAGTAGTAGCCCAGTCTGAGTATCTTTTGAGACAACATTAGCCCGTTCATGTGTGGACCGCAAGCTCCTCCATGAACTTCTTCAACTACCTATGCAGCTTCATGAGTATCGAGGCATCTGAGCTAAATCATGTTCGGTGATCTCTTGTACAAAATTCCTCCTAAGAGGACAAACTGAATGGGAAAAACTGAAGGTCCCATCCTCAAGATATTGTTTGATGTCTGCATACCAATGCTTGTTGTCTGATACCTCTTCTATTTTAAGGCAGTAGGCAGGCTAATCCTATTACTGGATTTTGATTAGCCAGAGCATGATGCCCTTGGGAATCTGAACCATGGAAGCGAGAGTGGCCAGTGCGTCGGTAAATCTATTGTGGTTCCTGAACCTTGACTGAAGATGATTCTTCTAAACTGAGTGATCAACACATTGATATAGGCCAGGTATAGGACTAGCCTGGCTTCTCGGATGTCCCAAGATTCGTTTTCCTGGTAGATTACTAAAGATGAGCCACCGTAGACGACTATTTCTTCAATCCCGATGCCCAGGGCTTCCGTTAGTCTGGCTATGCATGTCTCATATTCTGCTTCATTGTTTGAACTTCTAAATTTTAGCTTGACTGAGATGGGAAGGTAGGCTCCTTCAGGAGAGATCAGGACTGCTCCTGCCCCATGTCCATAACTGTTAGCGGCTTCGTCGAAATATAACTCCCAATTGAGGTATTCTTGCTCTTCAGTCTCTGCGTACAGGATGGCTTCATCTGGGAATCGATCATGTACTGAAACGTAGTCTTGTGCTGGGTTATAGGCCAAGTGGTCTGCAATTTCCTACACCTTAATTAACTTCTAAGTCATGTACGTGATGTCAAATTCAGATAACATCATAAGCCATTGGGTTGTCCTCCCGATAGTGACTGGCTTTTCCAATAGCTATCTGAGAGGATCCATCTGGGAGATTAGAATTATCGGATAAGAAAGCAGATAGTGCCGCAGACGCTGAGTAGCGCAAACTAGTGCCAGACAAGTATTTTTAAGTGGACTGTACTTGTCTTCATATTCTAGCAGGCGTTTACTGATGTAGTAGATGACTTGCTCTGTTCTGCTTGCCTCGTCATGTTGTGCCAAAATGCACCCCATAGAGATTTCTTATACTGAGATGTAGAGTAGCAGTGGCTATCCTGGTGTAGGAGGCACAAGTACTAGAGGATAAATGAGGTACTACTTTATCTTGTCAAAGGCTTCCTGGCATTCGTCTGTCCAAACTATAGGTGTGTTTTTCTTGAGAAGCTTGAAGATTGGCTCGTTTATCAGGGTGAGCTGAGAGATGAATCGACTGATTTACTGAATTCTACCTAGGAATCCATGGATTTTCTTTTTAGTTGGGGTGCTGGCATTTCGATGATAGCCCTGGCTTTAGCTGGATTGGTCTCAATGCTTCTTTTACTGACTATGAAGCCAAGGAGCTTTCCTAATGAGACTCCAAAGACACATTTGGTCGGATTCAGTCTTAGGCTAAACTCTCTGAGTCTGTCACATAGCTTTTCAAGTCTTCAAGATGTTGTCTGGCAGTAGGTGATTTACCGATCATGTCATTCACATAGATTTCAGCTGTCTTGTGGATCATATCATGAAATAGTATTGTCATGGCCCTTTGATAAGTTACCCCTGCATTTTTGAGTCCGAAGAACATTACCTTATAGTAGAACGTGCCTCAAGGTGTGATGATGATGGTTTTCTATATGTCTTCTTCTGTCATTCTGATCTGATTATATCCTGAGAAACCATCCATGAATGAGAGTGTCTCATACCCTGCAATGTTGTCGACCAGTATGTCGATGTGCAGGAGATAAAAATTATCTTTAAGGCTGGCCTAGTTCATATTTCGGTAGTCAATACACATTCGGACTTTTCCATTCTTCTTGAGTACTGGCATAATGTTGGCTAACCATTAAGGATACTACCAGAAAGCCTACTTTGATCTGCTTCATTACCTCTTCTTTAACTTTCTGTGATTATTCAGACCGCATCTGTCTCAGCTTCTGTTTAACTGGTCTTATCTCAGGGTTTAGGGGCAGTATGTGTACCACCAAAGCTGGGTCTAGGCCGGACATGTCTGCATAGGACTTGGCAAAGATGTCACTGTAACTTCTTAGAAAACTAATCATAACTGCTCTTTGCTTCGGGCTCATTGTTGTACCGATCTTGACAAGTTGGGGGCTGTCTTTGGGTCCAAGATTTATGGTCTCGGTGTCCTCGATGTTAGACTGTAAAATCTCTTCACTATGCTCTAGGAGGTCTAGAATCTCTTGAGGAGGTTCCTCTTCCTGCACTTCGTCATACTCAACTTCCGAAAGTTCCAGGAGAGTTTCAAGGATAGCCCTATTAGAGGTGATTTCCTTCAGGAATCATCTAGCAAAGGATATAGCTACAAAAACAACATTGACTCATTAAGATGGTAAATCATTTAACTTAGTTTAGCATGCTTTTATTATTTTTGGTGGCTTCAGGACACTAGGCCTTCTAGGAGAAGAGTCTGTGTGATTTCTTCATCAGCCATTTTTTTTGAAATATTTATGCAAAACATGATTTTGAGTCAAAATATCAAATTTTCATTGATAAAAACAAAGGACTGTTGTTTTTACAAAATATTGACTCAGACAAAAAGAGGCTCACAGCGGCCGATATTTGGACTTTTCAACAGGAGCAAAGAGAAAATAGAAGAATGAGCAGAGTGGTGCTTGGTCATTGTCTGATTGGACCAACCTGCCCTACAGTTTGCTTGCCCCAAACCTGGATGGCCTCAATGGTAAGAGCCCTGGTCCACCAACGGATCAATGGTCGGTAACTGGATGATGCTTCAGCACTATTGGAGAGGGTTAAAACCTACTCTCCCACTTGATCTTCTACTTCAGTAGCATCTTCGATAGTTAGCTCATTGAACATCTGTGTCATACTGAAAACTTTCGGATCTAGAATTCCTGAAAACTCTGCATTGGGTTGGGGGTTTAAGGTACTAGCAACTGGTGTAAGAGGGGTGTCCAGGTAGGCTTTGAATGTTCCCACTAGAAAGGTTACAGAGATGTGGGGTCAGGGTTCTGGTTTCATCGATTGACTATTCTTCTTTGTCAGTTTAGAGAGATAGTCCTCAAATTTGGGCTTGTATCTCAATCCAAATGGCTGTGTGTAGCGAGGAGGTACATATCTCTTCTTCATTCCCTAGTTTTTGATTCCCAGTCCTTACCCTAGCTGGTAGTTCACCTGGGCCATCATCTTGACAAATGGCGATACTTCGTGCTGGTTTTTCTCTTCTATCTAAGCGATAGAAATGACCTACTCGAACTGGTATGTCATGAAGGCAGTGCCTTACCCCAACTCCTGGATATCGCCAAAGGAATTTTCCAACTCCTCTGAATGGATCACAACCAAGTGGTCTTCCTGAATGAATTTGATTCTTTGATGGAGAGGAGGGAATGGCTCCAACCGTGTGGATCCATGGCCTCCCAATGAGCAAGGTGAAAGACGCTGACACATTCACAACTTGGAAATTTGTTGTAAACTGAGCAATTCCGACTCCAATGGTCATGTCGATGTCTCCCAAATTCTACCTGGTTGAGTTGTCAAATGCCCTGATGGTCATGGGTCTCTTCTTTACCTGACTAAGGTTCTAACCTAGGCTTTGCAGAGTGGATAATGTGCAGACATTTAAGTCGGAGCCGTTGTCAATTAATATTGCAGATAAAGTTTGTCCATGCACTACACTGCAATGTAGAGAGCTCGGGTGTGATCCTTATCGTCATTCGGTATTTCTTCTTCTGTAAAGGAGATGATTCTTGATTCTAACACTTATCCCACCATGTGCCTCAGTTTCTCGGACATGATACCCGGCGTTACATGGTTTAGAACCCCGGATCTTGATGGCTTGGTATAGTGAATAGTGTTGTGAATAGAGTCTAAGGCTTAAAGCCTATTGTAATGCCTTGAATGGTTATCAAAACCAATGAGAACCTTGTTTTTGATATATTTCAGGTAGATGATGTTTTATGGCATGTGTTAAAGCTTTAAGGGTATTTTCTTAAGTTTATGGGTGTTTGAGATGAAGGAGTAAGAGTATAAAATACTATTAAGTGTCAAAAAGGGTTATGTCTTAACATTACCCTTAACTTTAAGATGCTCTAGTTTTATCACCGTTGATCAGAATTGAATGATTCTTAAACCATTATAAAGGTATGGAAACCCTCTTTGAGGTTCATGTTTATCATTTTTCCATATTTTTAGTTGAAGATAGGTAAAACGTTGGATTTCCGAAATCGGGTCTGCTGAAAATTTGGGCTGCTGAAATCCATTTCAGATCAATCAGCTTTAGATCCCATTTAGGTAATTAAAAACTTATAATTAGGATTTATCCATTAGATACAAAATTTTTACCCTTTGAATGATGAGCCCAACACAAGTTGAATCGTCAAAATTTGATAAACGAGTCAAACGTTATGATTGAAATACCGAGCGAGAAAATGGAAATAAATTAGAGAAACTGTTCGAACGGTTTGCATGACCGTTCAAATGGTGTCAGTGAAAAATCAAGAAACGGATGAGTAACCTCAACCATTCGAACGGTTTGGCAGGATTTTGGGGGTTTCAACCCTCTTAGCTTTAAATAGGGACCCCATTCTTGAGTTTTAGGTTACCAACACTTAAGAAACAGTTTTGGAGAGAAATGGGAGAAAATCTAGGGTTTCAAAGAGGGGTTTCTATTGAGATCAAGGAGAAGCTCAAATCCTCACTTTCCAAGCCTCTACAAGCTTAGATCTTCTTCCTCGAGAGCAGATCTCCATTTCCAAGCTCAAGTTCATGTCCAAGCATCCTTCCAATCTAAGATTTAGTCTTTGCAAGGTTAGTACACCCTTCTAGTTGGCTTAGTAATAACCTAGATTTTTCTTTAAAAATGATTGTGTATTGAGCCTTCATGTTCCATTTCTTGAGAATAACCATGTTCCCCTAAAATGTAAAGATTAAATTAAATGTTTATGAATGTGTAGGATGTATGGATAGTTGAGGCGAATTTGGATGCCATGGAGAAGGTGGATGATTGTTGTATGATGGAAAAATAGGGATGGGCAATGTACACATAATGAATGCACTCAAGGTGTTTGATAAAATGTTTGACTACAAAAACATGAATAAAATGCCTATAAGAATGTTGAATGCTATGTGTTTGATAAAATGCATATACGAGAGTTAAACATAAGACTATATAACTTTTTTTTAAAGCCTCTCAGATGGAGAGGGGGGTTTGGCAGATCCCTACCATTTTTATTAAATTAAATAAATTAGGGGGGACATAAAACCTTACCCCTACAGACTCAATAGACCAGGGGGGGACATAAACCTTACCCCTAAGGACCCATAAAAAACTAACAAAAAAGAAAAAATTAGGGGGGCATAAAACCTTACCCTTAAAAATACAATAAAACCCTTTAAATACTAACATTTTGAAAATTTCCTAATCCTAATTTGGCCATCTGGATCAGAGTTCTGACTTTGATAGGAATAGAATCAAGAGTATGAAAAGAATCAGAAATTTGTCTCTGACAACCAATATTAGATAGCTCATCAGCTACTGTATTAGCTTCACGATAAATGTGATCTATCAAATAATCTTCTGACATACAATTTTTGATCTGCTTGTCCCAATACCAAGTTTTCCATGTATCTGGATTTCTACCTTTCCACACCTCAACCAAACTCTGAGAATCAGATTCTATGATGACATTGGTAATATGAAGACTCTTGCAAAGAATTAGTCCATATAAAAGGGCTCGAGTTTCTGCTATATAGTTGGAACAATTGCCATAATGGGAATAAAAGCATGCAACAAAGTTACATTTGTGATCTCGGATTATCTCTCCACCTCCAACATTACCAGGATTACCTTTAGAGGCACCATTTACATTTAGCTTAAACTTGGATCGAGGAGGAAAGGTCCATTTAACCATCAACACCCGATTTGTATTTTTTTGGGTAGATCTAGAAGGATATAAAGGAGATAAATCAAGATTTTTGTTATCAATGGTCGATTCAAGATCGCATACCTTTCTAGAGATGTGCTCAATAAGAACACTTGTAGAACGAGAAACGCTTTCATATTTCCGACAACATCTTTCTGTCCAAATCTCCCAGACTATCAAGGCGGGCAAGAGAATGAAAAGTTCATTATTCCTTGAAGAAGCCGCTCGGAACCTTCTAGTTAATGTAATATGAATAGAGTCATGCTTGAAATAGGGAATAATACACCAGGCTGAGAAAAAAGACCAAACTGAAGAAGCTAGCTCACTGTTAGTTAGAAGATGAGTAGTACTTTCAGAGCAAGAAACTGCGCAACAGTAACACTTACTAACCAATGGAATGCCAATGCTTTGAATGGTTAAATCAGTTGGGATAACATGATGCATAATTTTCCAGCAAAAAAACTCTGATTTTGGTAGGAATAATAGACTTCCAAACTGATTTAGACCATTCAAAAACAGTACCTTTATTTCGCAAGACATCCCAGGCAGACTGAATAGTGAATTTCCCTGAAGTATTAGAGATCCAAACAAATTTATCTTCCTCATTTGATAGACTATAATTACCTTTTCTAATGTCATCAATGATAGCTTGTTTGAGGAATTGACTCACCTGAGAAAGATCCCAATGACCATCTGTGTTAAGCATTTGAGTAAGAGAAGGGTTACTCTGAGGAGATGCGGAAGTCACAGTAATAAGAGGAGACTCTTTATGCCATCGATCAAACCAGAAATTTATTTTAGATCCATTACCAATGAGAACTAAAGAGTTGGAAAGCATCAAGTGAAACATATCACAAATACCTAACCAAAGTTTAGAAGAACCTCTGATGGGTAAAGCATTCCACACATGATCAATGCGATATTTGGCTTTGAAGAAGCGTGACCAAAGACAATTCGAAGTATATATTCTCCATGCTTGTTTAACACGAAAAGCCTTAGAAAATTATGCAACTTTTATAATACCCTAACCACCTTCAGTATAAGGAAAAGTACATTGCTTCCAATTCACCTAATGCCGATGTCTATTAATATCTGAGTTATTCCAGAAATAATTTGCCATTATTTTATCAATTTTCCCAGCAATTCCTTGGGGAATATTAATACCAGAGATGATGTGAATTGGAATCAAAGAAAGCACGTGCTTGATAAGAATTAATCTTCCTCCAGCTGATAGAAGTTTTCCGGGCCATCCACTGACATGATTTTGAATTTTCCCCAATTTGTTAATTGTGCTAATATGCTCTATATATTTCCTTAAATTCTCACATGTCTATAGAAAGATTTGAAGTGCTATATGATATTCTTTTAATTGTTCATATCACTATGATTGCCCACCAATTAATAAGCACAAGCACACATACATGCATGAACCGAGTTTGGATGCCATGGGCTTGGGCCCATATTAAAGTTCAATTCTTAATGGGTTTATGGATATGGGTCAAACCCATTTCCCCTTTAATTAGGTTAATTAAATAATTACTAATATTGTAAAGTCAAAGTTTTGTTGGCAAAATTTCGAGCCCAAAATGTTGTATATAGGTCATAGTAGGTCTACATCCGGTTTGAAAACAAAGTGAAGAAGAAGCCGTGAAGAAACTTGAAGCTACATCACTCACATTTGGCTCAAAAGTTGGGATTGAAAGAGAGACCTAGATGACCCTAAGTTACCACATGGAAATGCTCATTCATCATTAAAAATAAGTCAAAATGGAGTAGGGATGATAGGGGAATGCATTGAATGTTTAAAAGGATGAAATAAGAAAAAATGCACTTGGGGGTCGACCCTGACCGTTGGAGGTCGACCCTGAATAGAGAGGTTTTTGTATGGTGTTTTTTGGCAGAGAGGTGAAAAAGTGGAGGTCGACCCTGAAGGATAGTTAGGCCGACCGAAGTGTACACTTTGGTTGACCGAACTATCCCCCAGGGTCGACCCTGATATGGGATTTCGGTTTCAAGCCTTGATTGCTACAGTGGGTTGACCCAGGGATCCTCCAAGGTCGACCCTGATATGAAAAAACCTTTCCAATTTAGTTTTTAGCAACTTCTAAACCCTTGAACCTTTCCTATATATATGGGACCTCTCCCAATCCATGTGGGAGATTCCTTGGAGACTTTTTAGAGCACTTTGGGCTCCTTTTGGGTTTATGAAAACTCTCATTACTTCTTCATTAGTTGGCCTCTAGGTTGTGCAAAGTTTTCATTCATATTTTCTCAAACTTGCATTAGATGATCCTTCATCATTAAGAGATCACCCTATGACTTCCACAAATCCTAAAACCCACTGTATGCTCTTCTGTAAGTGTGGTTAGCTTGAGCTAAAGCCGTCAAGGACGAAGATCGATCTTCGAAGACCGTGGTTGATCACTTTGAGTAAGATTAGCCGGTGAGGAACCGGAGCTCCTGTTGTAGAGATCGAACGTGCTGTGTTCGTGATTTGCAAGCTGAGGAATTGATACCGAGGAACGTTGTGTCGTGTCCGGTTGGGTAAGATTCGAGTCATGTATTGCTAAACTCTTCTCATAGTGAATTTTGTGTTGGACTAGGTCCCGTGATTTTTCCCGGAAGGGTTTTCCACGTAAAAATCTTGTGTGTTCAAGTGAGATTGATTGTGTGTGATTGACTAAAATTAAAATTGGTAGAAAAAATTAAAGTAGACCTATTCACCTCCCTCTAGGTCTAAGAGTGCATTGAAATAAGGAATTTCAATTAGTATTAAAGCAGGTACACTCTTAAGGTTAAATCTCTTAAGTGTGATCTTGTGTCTATCCTTAAGTCAATGACTACTCTAAGAGAGGGTGGATCCATCTCTCGTCCCCCATTGTTTGATGGGAACAATTATGCGTATTGGAAAGCTTGAATGAGAGCATTTCTCAAATCCATAGATGAGAGAATCTGGATGTCCATTCAGGATGGATGGACTCCACCGGTGAATATTCTAGGTGATGTAATTCTCACTAAAAGCACCAAGGATTGGAGCAAAGAAGAGCTCGAGACAAGTGGTTGGAACACGAAAGGTCTCAATGCAATCTTTACTACAGTCACTGTTGAAGAATTTAGACGAATCTCTTCATGTGAAACAGCAAAGGAGGCATGGGATATTCTGGAAATGACTCATGAAGGTACAACCACATTCAAGATCACTAAGCTTCAAATTCTCACTACAAAATTTGAAAATCTGAAAATGGAGGACAATGACACATTTGATGAATTCTATGCTAAGGCAAGTGACATGGTCAACTCCAGTTTCAACCTAGGTGAGAAAATCAGTGAGTCCAAAATTGTCAGAAAAATCCTTAGATCTCTACCGGAAAGATTTCAATCTAAGGTCACTGCCATCAAGGAGAGCAAGAATGTTGATGCTCTTAAGATTGAGGAATTGATCTAATCACTCCAAACCTACGAACTCAATCTTCGACCATCCAAGAAAAATAAATCTATAGCCTTGAAAACCGTCAAGGAGACCTTGGATGAGGATGACAGTGATGTTAAGTTGGGAGAGAAGGAGTTGGCTCTATTTGTTAAAAAATTTCAAAAATATCTGAAAACAAACAGAAGGTTCAAGCTCAAGCCTAAATCAGGAGAAAAACCTCTTGAAAAGCCAAAGTCAAAACCTTGGGATAACAAGAAAGTCCCCAAAGGAACTGACAAGAAATCTCATGGCATTCAATGCTATGAATGCAAAGGCTACGACCACATTTCACCTGATTGCCCTAACAAAAAGAAGACTAAGGGACAGGTGATGAATGCCACATGGGATGACAGTGATTCTGAGGATGAACAATCTGAAAGCTCTACCTCAAGTGAGGAATCTGAAAATCACATGGCTTTCACTGTCACCCTATCAGAGATAGACAATCCTCCCACTACTCACGAAGAGAAGAGTGATGAAGATCAACTGAGTGAGTCAAGCAAAGATCATGATCAGAGTCACACTGTCTCTGAGTCTAATGAAGATATGGATAAAGCCTATGAAAGGTTATTTTCTGAAAGCCTTAAGCTGAAGAAAGCTAAGATCTCTTTGAACAAACAACTTAAATTTACCCAACAAGAAAGAGACTCTTGCAAACTAGAAGCAGAAGGGAAGAATGCTCTAGTATCTCGCTTGAAAGTGAAAAGGCTGAACTGGTGTCCAAACTAGAATACCTTGAGGAAGAAAATGCATCTTTATCCAAATGGATCAAGGTTCTAGAAACTAAGGAAGACAACTCCTTGAGTGTTTCTGAAGAGTCAAAGACTCGCATTTCAGAATTAGAATCTGAAAGAAATAACCTTATTGAAAAAGTTAGATTTTTAAAAAAGGAATTTCTTGATATTCTAAAAGTTAAGGATGGGCTAGCTAAGAAAGTAACAGAACTCAAAAAAGAAGCTAGACTCCTTAGCAACACTCAAATCTTGGATAAACTGGCTAGTATGCAGCACTCAACAGTAAAAATGTCCAGCATAGGACATCCAGACAGACCATCCGGTCCCTTGAATGTCGGAACAATGTCTACTACAACTTTTGAGCCAATACATGAAAATCCAGGATTGGTGAGTTCCAACTCCTCAAGATCAAAAGCTAGGATGCCAAACTCTCAGTTATATCAAACCTTTGTCACTTCTGGACAAGGTAAAAATTCAACTGAAGCTGAGAGAACTAAAGCTCAGCCCCAAACAAAAAGATCTCCACCTCCCAGGTTCATTCCTACTCACCACCATTGTGGAGTGAAGGGTCACATCCGACCTAACTGCAATGCCTTTAGGAGAAATCCCCGAAATGGTTCTTGGAATCAAACACAACATCAAGGGAATCTTCAAAGGCAAATTCAAGCCTTAGCAGAAAAGTCTAGGAGTTTGAGTGAAGAAATGATGAAAATTGCTCAACTCTCTAGTACACAATATGGTCATGACACTTCTTATGCTCATCATAAAGAAGGTAACAGGATTGACCAAAATGCTAGGTTCACCCAGAAAAGAAGAAAGAACAGGGATCTAACAAAAAGAAGGTCATGCCTACAAATGAAGTGAACAAAGGCAATAGGGTTCCCCAAAAGTCTAAGTTTATATATGTGAGAAAGGATGATCTAAAATTCCTTGTCATCCACACCACTTTGAAAGCCCAAAATTCTGACATGTGGTATTTCGATAGTGGATGCTCCAGACATATGACAGGTAACAAATCCCTCTTTACTCACCTTGAGGAATGCTCAGATGGGACTGTTACATTTGGTGATAGAAGCAAATCCTTTGTGAAAGGAAAAGGGGTCATCCAAGCACAAGGTATTCCTAAACTGAAGGATGTCTAGTTTGTAGAAGGACTAAAAGCTAATCTAATTAGCATAAGTTAATTGTGCGATGATCACCATGCTTTCCACTTTACCAACAACAAGTGCTCTGTTATGGATGACAAAGGTGTGTGTGTTTTAGAAGGGCCAAGAACGACTGACAATTGTTATGGTTTAATTCCAAGTGATGGTTCTTCTCAAATTTGCAACAGGGCTAAAGTTGAAAAAGTTGAACTGTGGCACAAGAGGCTAGGTCACATGAATTTCAAAGACCTAAGCAAACTCTCAAAACACGAGCGTGTGAGAGGTATACCTAAACTAGGGAAGCCCTCTACTGCTGTGTGTGGGCCATGTCAAATTGGCAAACAAATTAAAAGCCCACACAAGAAGGCTTCAAATATCACTACCTCACACCCACTAGAACTAATACACATGGATCTCATGGGTCTAAGTCGAACTAAAAGTCTAGGAGGTAAGTGATATATCCTAGTAATGGTTGAAGATTTCTCACAGATGTCATGGGTTGCATTCATTAGAGAGAAGTCAAATGCCTTTGAGAAATTCAAGAACATCCGCTTGAGAGTGCAAAATGATAAAAGATGCCCTATCACTTGAATTCGAAGTGATCATGGAAAGGAGTTTGAAAACTCCAAGTACAATGAGTTTTGTGATAAAGCGGGCATCAAACATGAATTTTTAGTCCCAATAACACCTCAGCAAAATGGTGTGGTGGAAAGAAAGAACAGGGTGCTTCAAGAGATGGCTAGGGTGATGCTTCACAGCAATAACCTGGCTGCTCATTTCTGGGCTAAAGCAGTTAGCATTGCATGCTATACTGTTAACAGAGTCTACACAAGGCCCGGAACTAGGAAGACACCCTATGAGCTGTGGTACAACAAGAAACCCAATGTCAAGTACTTTCGAGTATTTGGAAGTAAGTGATATATCCTTAGAAATAGAGAGTAATTGGGTAAGTTTGATTCCCGGAGTGATGAATGGACTTTTCTTGGATATTCCACAAATAGTAGGGCTTATCGAGTGTACAACTTGAGAACCTCTACTGTTATGGAGTCCATAAATGTAGTGGTTGATGACTCAAGATCTGAGTCCTCACAACTAGAGGATGACAATGCTGATGAAGGTGTGAAAATTCCAACATCTAAATCAGAAGATGAATCACCTTCAAAGTCACCTCCTAAAAAACCTACACATCCTAGGGTTATGAAACCTCACTCCTCAACTGAAATCATTGGAAACCTTGAAAGTGGAGTGAGAACTCGAAAACAAGTTGAAAATGAAGTTAGTCACTTTTGCTATATTTCTACATTTGAACCTGAAAATATAACTGAAGCTCTCACTGATGAAAACTGGATAACTGTCATGCAAGAAGAGCTCAATCAGTTTGCAAGGAATGATGTATGGTTTTTAGTTCCTAGGCCTAAAAATACAAATGTTATTGGTACTAAATGGATTTTCAAGAACAAATCTGATGAACATCGTACCATTGTAAGAAATAAGGCTAGGTTAGTTGCATAGGGATACACTCAGATTGAGGGCATTGATTTCGATGAAACATTTACTCCTGTTGCCCGACTATAGTCTATCAGGATCTTGCTTGTTATTGCATGTCATCTCAAATTCAAACTTTTTTAGATGGATGTCAAGAGTGCCTTTCTGAATGACATTCTTCAGGAGGAAGTTTATGTGGAACAACCAAAAGGTTTGAGGACCCTAATCATCCTGATCAGGTTTACAGATTAAAAAGGGCTCTCTATGGTTTGAAACAAGCTCCCAGAGCTTGGTATGAGAGACTGACTACATACCTCTTAGAAAAGGGATTTTCGAGAGGGAGAGTAGACAGGACCCTATTGATTAAAAACATCAAGGATGATATGGTTATTGCTCAGATATATGTTGATGATATTGTCTCTGGTTCCACATCAGACTCACATGCACACTCCTTTGCTGAACAAATGAAGAATGAATTTGAGATGAGCATGGTTGGTGAGCTGAATTTCTTTCTTTCATACTCTTATCTCTTCCTAGCTCTATTCTTCCAGTGTATATTATCAGTTTCTGCTTATTATTGCTTTTGTCTGTTTCTCTTATTTCAAAAATCCAAAAACATTCAAAAATTCAAAAAAAAACTCCAAAAAGATTTTTGTTTTCCTTTAGTTAGGCATATTTTAAAAAAAATAAATGGTTGTGTTGGATTTGGTTGTTATCCTTTGTTGTGCATTGCTGAAATTTTCTTGTGCTCATAATGCTTGTCCAAGATACATATTTGATAGAATTGAGTTCATGAGGATATCATACCTACCAAAGTGTCTTTTGGGAAAAGTGCACATAGACTATCTTGCTAAATACAGTTAGAAATATGACATATAATGTTGCACTATCACCTGTACATGCACTCTATCTAGCTCCTGCATATGGTACATATCCCTATGAATAGGTAATGATATTAGTCATGATGGTTCTTCGAGTGGAAAAAATCTGATTTGATCATAAAGGTACCATCCCTCAAAATGTGCCCCATTTTAAAAGTCTTATGTCATGGAAAGGGCTACCTCTGGGATAGTGTGAAAGCCACTATTGGATGCAAACAGTATGAAATTACTACCTAGGGGGATAGTAGGTATCTATCTGGGTCCCTAGAGTGAAAGCCCCTGCAGCCAATACCTAGGGCTACCTACTCAGTAAGTGTGAAAGCCACCATTGCATCCCAAAATTCAAAAGAAAAAGATTGATCAAGAAAAGCTTCACCAAACAAAAATTCCACAAATATTGTGAGAGCAACATATGAAAAAGGGTAAAAATTGCACATAAAACTTTTCATCTTTTTGGATTACCCTAAATGCGTCTCTCGGTATTTTTTTGAAGCTTGGTGTTCCTGATATGCACTAATGTCTTTATCTGTCTAAGGGTGCCTACCTCTAAAGGTGTTCAGTCAGAATTTCACTTCACACACTTCACATTGATGGTAAAGCCTATTACTAACTGTACATTAGCCTGTGTGCCAGTGTCTTGTCATCCCTTGTGCATAGTGTCGATGGAAATATCCTCGTATCCTCATCATTTTATGCTACACATTCTTGGACACTGTATTATTTGCTTCTTGTAAAATTTGCACATACTGGATTTGCTTATTGGAGATATCTTGTTGAAATATTTTTTGCAAAATGGAGGATCTTTGAAAACTTTTTCTAGCAAAATGCATGCGTTTGGTTGATTTTGAGTGTTTTCAGGGATGATCTTACCTTGCCATTCTGCAGATCTCTAATTGTGCATTTTTTTAATCTCCAAAACTGATTCACTTGAAGCTCCATACGGTTTGTTCTTTTGTCCATCTCAAATGTTGAAAACCTTGGGTCTCTAGAATACCGTGATATTTTAGAGGGTATTGAAATTTTTTTACAGATTTTTCAGAGATCATCTTTAGAGATTCTTCTCCAAAAGCTGCCCCATAACATCCCAAAGATAATCCAAATGGGGTCCAACTCAAATCTTACACCAGTTCAGACATTTTGCATAGAGGGTCGACCTTGAGTGATCGTTCGGTCGACTGAACACATAGCAATGGGGTTTTCGAAACCCTCTTTGATGGTATTTGGACATTCCTTCCATTTTGGGGTTTTCCCTCTGCAAAAATCCAGCTGGGGTTACCTTTTTCAGCCCTCACATGCGTGCTATCAAGCTTCCATCTTAGTTTCAAGTTCCACGGTTCTACTGGGTTTCTATTTAAAAATTACATCCCTTCTCTCCGGTCCTCCACACCAGCTTCACGAGTGATTCAAAGCCTCAATGCTGCCTGGATTTTTAGCTCATCCATGCTCCAAGGTTTTCTCTCCAGTTTTCAGCTCATCCATGCTCCAAGTGCACTCAACTAGGAGTTCCCTGTTGCCCAGCCGTATTTCTTCTTCCACAGTGACTTAAGGTCCTTCACAACTACTCGATTGGTTCCAGGGATTGTTCTCAGCACCCACAACCCTCTCTCATCTCCTCCAAGTCCTCATCAAGGTAAAAACCCTACCTTTTCTTCAGTCACTTGCACGTTTGGGTCTATAACTCTTGAATACCTTCTTCTCATTGCCGCCATTCTCATGGCGGGTCGCCCTAAGCGCCGCCTCATCATCTCTCGGGATGAAGATGATGTCCCCCAGTCTGAGGATGCATCATATGATGCTGGCCATGGCATCCATGTGGGCCGTGCGGTCCATTCTAGGGTTCCTCCACCCTTAGCTTCCCATAAGAAAGCCATGGGTGCTTCCAATTCAAAGCCCTCGGCCAAATCAAAGGGCAAATCTCAAGTCCCCACTCCTTATGAGACTGAAATTGTGAGATTTCGCACCCCAGGGAATGAACAACTTTATAATACTTGGCTTAAAAATAGGGTTGTCACAATTAAAAGGGCCACTGTTATTTTGGATTTTACCCATCCTGGTTTCGAGGAAATCATTGACTCTCACCAATAGTCTGGTCTTTTAAAATTAACGGTTATGCCAGTCTAGACCTCGTTAAAGAATTTTATGCGAACATTATTCTGCCAACCCTCATAATTTTTCCTTCAAAACTCAGGTTAGGGGTAAGAAAATTCTCATTAATCCGAACGTCATTCCCTTTTTCATTAGTGCCCCTCGGGTTCCGAGATGATTTGGATAAGGTGGCCAGCAATCTTTGTGATGATCCCTCACAAAAATGGTCTCATCCTAATTTACTTCACTCCAGTCTTTCATACTTGGACCATCTGTTTCATCTTATTATGTGTTCTAACATTCATCCCAAGGTGCATTCTACTACTCTTAGTGTTGATCGGGCTCGGTTCCTATATAGTGTCATGACTAGAGACATTATCGATACCGGTGCCCACATTATTGACCTAATCCTTCAGGCTGTCGTTGTGCACCAAAAGCGCACTGCTCTTCCTTTTGGTGTCCTCATCACCAATCTCCTATTTGCTGAGGGTATTAGGGCTCGTTCCTCTGAGGCTTCCAAGCATTCTTTAGGACCCATCTGTACTCGCACCTTGACTAGTAGTATGTCCCATGCTGCGATGCCTGAGCATGAGGATGACTTTGCTGATGATATCGCTCCTTCAACCCCAAGTGCCAGTCCCTCTCCCAGCCATGTTAGAGCCCTTCCGAGTACCCTATCCGTCAAGCCAATGGCTACCATGCTTGCTAATATGTCGGCTGCTCAGTCGCACTTCGCTACTGATCTTCATGCCCACCTGGATTCTCACGCAGTAGCTACTCAGGAGAGTTTTTCGCCGACTAATCGCCGGATTTACGCCCTTTCAGATATGGTGCAGGCGTCTCGCCAGGAGCTTCGCGATTTTCGTTCTTGCTATCAGGATGATGTCGCTCATCACTTTCCATTGCGACAAGATGATTAGGGTCTCTTGTGAAGATGGCTCCAGCCTTGTTTTGCTCTCAGTATTTGCTGGATTTCGTTACTCCGTTTTGTTTGTTATGAGTCTGTGGTTGATCTTTGTGTTGTGCACCCTTGGTTACCGTATATGGGATGCTCCTTCTTTGTTTCTGCTGCTTAGTTGATGCTTTTGCTTCTTGGAATTTCCCTATGCTATTGATATTTGATGCTGCTTCTACTTCATGTTAGGGTTGCCATTTCTGCAGGATTGTTTTCCCCTTGGCAATTCAAGCCAAAAAGGGGGAGAAGTTGGCTAGATAGATCACCATATGTGCACCCTATATGCAATGTGTTCTCATCATCACATTTGCAATTGTGTGATATCTTATGTGCAAAGTGTTCATTTATTTCACATTATCACATTGCTTCACTCATGGATTCACATGCTCATGATTCTAAGATTTTTGTCAGATGGGATCTCAGATTGAGGGGGGATCTCAAACTATCTTGCATGATGCTCATTATTTCAACTGTTTTATACTTTATGAAATTCCCCATGCTTCACAAAGGTATTGGTTGTTTCAGTTTTTTCAGGGTTGATTGATACATCAATTATCTCGAAAGGCATTCTACTCCATGAAAGAAGTCCAACTGTCCAGTGTCATGTACTTTTCATTCTCTTTGTTTTTTATGGGTTTAAGAGAGTCTGTAAAGTCATGTCCATCAGTTATATTGTTTGTTTTGTCTCGGAATTGCCAAAGGGGGAGATTGTAAAGTCAAAGTTTTGTTGGCAAAATTCGGAACCCAAAATGTTGTATATAGGTCATAGTCGGTCTAATCCAGTTTGAAGACAAAGTGAAGAAGAAGCCATGAAGAAACTTGAAGCTACATCACCCACATTTGGCTCAAAAGTTGGGATTGAAAGAGAGACCTAGATGACCCTAAGTTACCTCATGGAAATGCCCATTCATCATTAAAAATAAGTCAAATGGAGTAGGGGTGATAGGGGAATGCATTGAATGTTTAAAGGATGAAAATAAGAAAAAATACACTCGGGGGTCGACCCTGACCATTGGGGGTCAACCCTGAATAGAGAGGTTTTTGTATGGTGTTTTTTGGCAGAGAGGTGAAAAAGTGGAGGTCGACCCTGAAGGATAGTTAGGTCGACCGAAGTGTACACTTTGGTCGACCGAACTATCCCCCAGGGTCGACCCTAATATGGGATTTCGGTTTTAAGCCTTGGTTGCTATAGTGGGTCGACCCATGGATCCTCCAAGGTCGACCCTGATATGAAAAAAACTTTCCAATTTAGTTTTTAGCAACTTCTAAACCCTTGAACCTTTCCTATATATATGGGACCTCTCTCAATCCATGTGGGAGATTCCTTAGAGACTTTTTAGAGCACTTTGGGCTCCTTTTGGGTTTATGAAAACTCTCATTACTTCTCCATTAGTTGGCCTCTAGGTTGTGCAAAGTTTTCATTCATATTTTCTCAAACTTGCATTAGATGATCCTTAATCATTAAGAGATCACCCTAGGGCTTCCACAAACCCTAAAACCCATTGTATGCTCTTCTATGAGCATTGGTTAGCTTGAGCTAAAGCCGTCAAGGACGGAGATCGGTCTTCGGAGACATGGTTGTTCACTTTGAGTAAGATTGGCCGGTGAAGAATCGGAGCTGCTGTTGTGGAGTTCGAACGTGCTGTGTTCGTGGTTTGCAAGCCGAGGAATCGATACCGAGGAACGTTGTGTCGTGTCCGGTTGGGTAAGATTCGAGTCTTGTATTGTTAAACTCTTCTCATAGTGAATTTTGTGCTGGACTAGGTCCCATGCTTTTTCCCAGAAGGGTTTTCCACGTAAAAATCTTGTATGTTCAAGTGAGATTGATTGTGTATGATTAACTAAAATTAAAATTAGTAGAGAAAATTGAAGTAGACCTATTCACCACCCCCTCTAGGTCTAAGAGTGCATTGAAATAAGGAATTTCAAATATAATCCCTTAATTTAAATTAACAATTAATTTAAATCATAGATTAACTTTTAATCTATTTAATCAATGACTAACATTTAATCATTTAAATAATTGATTAACTTTTAATCAATTTATGAGCTTGTATTTCTTATGTGAGTATCTCCACAGATTGCTCTGGGACATTCTTACCATGGCTTACCTAATGTTATCCTATTGACCCTTGTAAAGTCCATGTTTTAGGAGTTGGCTTATTCCGGTGTCAAAACAAGTGAGTCTAGGTGATTAGGTGTGTGTCTTATGTCATTGCCCTCAAGCATCCACGACAAGTAAAGTTGAAGACCGAAGAAGACCGGTTGAAGACTCGGTTGATCATTTCCTTCGGTTCACTCATAGGATGGTAAGTGACCTAGATACCATATTACCTTAGGTGGGAATTGACTTAGTATAAACCTAATAAGATACCTTAGGTGGACATTGTCTTCGACTAATCATATGGACCCTAGGTGATGAGATATGTAGTGCTAAACAAGTTTACAATCCTGAAATTTCTCAAAAAACTAAGGTTGCTTGTAGGTGGCATATCTCCCAAACCGTAGCTCGGATTTTACTTCATAATATATCAAATCTACCGCATCAAAAAGATCTACAACTTTCATGCAGGGTGCAAGAGCTAAAAATGAGTTTTTAACTCTCGGTCGACCCTGATATGAGCAGTTTTTGTATGGGAAAAAAATCCAGCAAGTGAGAAAAAGTTGGGTCAACGCAAGTGGATGTCAGGGTCGACCCTGATATGGAAAATTGTGCTATACTCCATTTTTGAGGGTCAGGGTCGACCCTGATATGGATTTTCTTACCAAATCCGATTTTTGGCAGTTTCTAATACTTGGGGTTGCTTCCCAATTTATGGTGAACCCTTCTAGTTCGTGGAGAGCAACTTTGGGGGAGTATTGAGACGGTTTTTAGCTATCTCTAGAGTTAATAAAAACTTTAATTATCATTGTCTCTCCTCTCCTTTGAGAATCCTTTTACCATCCTAGTTTTACAAGTCAATGCTCCATTTATGCTTGTTTGGATTTTCTCATTGATGGAGTCCTTCTAGGAATTGATTCTTATCAAATCATCAACCCGTTCTGGATAGAACAAATTGGCCAGAGTGTTTCGGAGATTTTGCAAAGGAGATCGATCAGAGACGGATCGTGGATGTATGATTTCGTCGATGGAATCTACAGCCATCATTGACGAAGATCGATCGGAAGATTGTGGATTGTTTTTGAGACACAAAGAGAAGTACGAGTGGCTGCAGTTGATCACAGGACTTGTGAGTAAGTGATGACTTTTCGAGTTGTGGAGGACTAAGAACTGAAGGATCAAAGTGTCGAGTCCGAAGGAGTCAAGTTCGAGTCTTGTAAGTTCTTGTTAACTTTATCCTAGTGGATTTTCATGACTGGACTAGGTCCCGTGGTTTTTTCTGGAAGGATTTGCACATAAAAATCCTTGTGTTATGGTTTGCATGTTTCTCTCTATTTCCGCACTTTAAATTCATCATCCCTTTAATTAATAACTTAATTGTTAAATCATAAAAAGGGTAGATAGAATTGTAGGGAAACCTAACCATCCCCTCGAACTTGTGAGTTCTCAACTCAAACATTGGATTTGAGATTCACAGAATTTTTTCAACCCTAAATAGGAATTACATCAGAATTACAAGTGACGTGAGATATCCTTGTTATAATTGAATCCTAGTGTATGAACAGCAACCAATACGGATCTCACCACATGAACTTTTTAATTCAATTGATCCTTCCAATTAAATTATCCCTAATGGGCCTTCAAAATTATTTATACTATCTAACTCATAGCTAATTGCACATCATCTGGGTTTCCAAGACTTCTGATTAAGCCATGAGAAACATTTTCTCATGTAAAACATTTTTAAAAAAAACTTTTATAAGTATAATATATTTTAAATAAAATATATTTCAAACTTGTTTTGTTTCAAAATTACCTGCACAGGATTTAAGCTTAATCGACTATCTTACCCATAACTTGGATAATCTCTCAAATTAATGAGTATGGATTCCTTGTTTGAAATTCATTATGACTCGAACAGCTTTCTGACTATTCAACTATCACTGTATCGTAATCCCTAAGGTAGAGATTACTTTGGTGGAATCAAAACAGTCAGATTACTGTTCAGTTATAAATGAACTCATCAGATCTAATGATCATTGAAACTATTCAATGTGAATGAGAGACCAACTATCTGATAGTATGTTTATACAAGAGGTCTCTCATTGAATGCAATCGGTCAGTTTACATTTAAGCAACCATATGCTGATGTGTAGTCTCCACTACAATAGTTCGAGATAGAACTACATCTCAATCATTGAGAACATCTTAGCATTCTGGCAGCTATATAAGTGAAGTGCCTAGCTTTACCCATAGCTGTAACTATATAAGGTATAAGGAACTGGAAAGTTATATCTATCTGTAATAATCTAATCACATAACTTTCCTAGAAATTCAAGGGGACCATCTTTTACCAACCTCTTGATCCTATCAAGATTAATGTGACCAAGTCTCTTATGCCAAAGATAAGTAGACTCAGTGAAATGTCTCTTCATTCCAGACATTCTAGATGATGAGACATTATCACTTTGCAGACACCCTGAGTAGCTTGGCTTGGCTCAGTCGATTGCTTTGGCTTGAATCAACAGCTCCGGCTTAGGCGTGACGGTTTCAATCACTGGGCGAAGACTGGTTAGTCAGTCTAGGCTAGGAAGGAGGACAGCTAACAGAGCTAGGCGTACTGGCTGTTTTACTGGTCTCGGCTCTCACAGCTAGAGAGAAATACCCTTCGGTCAGTCATTCGTTTCGCCCCAGTTCGTACCGCTTTTCAATTCTGACTCCACGGCCATTCGTCATTTCAAGCAATGACTCTTGCTATCAAGAAGAGGAAGAGAGGAGATCGAAATCGGAGGGAAGAAGAGAAGGGTTAGGTCAATCAATTGACTTCCTTACTAAGCTTTCAGGAAAGTCAGGACTATGCTTCTAATCGACTAATCGGTAAGCATTCCTCCTGTTATCTATCTTTCTCGGGATTTTTTTCCTACATTACTTTTTCCTTCCTAGCCGTCCATTTCAATCGTGCAACTTGTCGGGAAGGGTTATAGAGAAACCGGAGCTGGGGAAAGGAGAGTCTTGGCTATACTCCATACGATCGGTCCCTGGGGAGAGGGGGAAGGGAGAAGCAGGGCTCGAAGAACGAGCCGTGCAAGGACGCGGGGATATAGCAAGTAAGCAGCAAGGTTCTCCCTTTAGGACCGACTACAACAAGCTCGCGACTCTAAACAAACTAAGAACGAGCATTAAGGACAGCCGATTTGGAAGGGTGATTCGAGATCTGACTGGAGATTCATCCAACTTCGATCCCCTAAAGGCAAGTGCGTAAGCTATAGAATCCCAAATATAATAGAATCCCAAATAGAGCTCCTTCGGCTCTAAACAGCTATTGTGCTTACTTGGTCTATCAGCTACTCGGCCAGCTACTGACCTAATTGGGAGCTTTTCAGTCAAGGTCGTCAGATTTAGAGGTCCTTTCGCAAGGGTCCAGATCATTCCAGAACGAAAGCCCTACCCACAGCTACAACTACTGGCGCTTCAAAAGGCTTAGATTCTAAGGGCGTAAAATAGAAGGGGATTCTCCTTTGTTGTTACAGTTGTTTTTTCTCTTTAGCTCAAGCTCAGCTACTATGGAATAGATCTTATCTTAGAACCTGGGGTTCTTTGTCAGCACCTTCTCGAACCTATAAGTACAAAGAAGGCAGATCCATTTATATACGAAAAACCAAACCACGACTTTCTTTTATTACACCTGCTCGGTCGGAGATAGCTGCTACTTACCTACGACTACTCAGCTGTCTCAGAGACCGAACTGATCTATTAACACCTATCCTTATCTATTAAATGAAACCTAGCTCACGAGAACAGAGGCCGAGTCTCTAGAAGCTAATCCGGAGATAGCCCTTACTCTCGTGTAGCAGTTAACGCTTGGTGGATAGGGCGAATCCCTTCCTTAAATAGATCGATGCTTGTTTGCTTCCTTAATGAATGCAATTCCCCCTTCATCACTCTCTATCTCCGACCCTTGCCATTAGTTAGCTCGCACTTCCCTTGCTTGCCCTTTTAGTTTTCAGAGTCAAGGTGCGCTTTGCTTTAATATCATATATTCGACTGGAAGGGATTGCTAAAATCTTTTCTTAGGATGGAATTCCACTTTCCTTTTTAAAGGCGATCGAGTTTTCCAAAACAGAAGAAGCAAAAAAGATCACACTTAGAACACGGGAAAGGGCTATGAATTGGTTGGACTGAACTATGTAACCTAAGGAAGGAGGCAAACCAAACCCGAAAAAAGCACCATACAAGATATTTATAAATAAGAGTTAGCTAGCGAGGTAGCTTGGAGCCAGCAATCAGCTCCGGTTTCATAGTCCAGGGACTAAGGAGAGGTTGGGGGGCGTTGGCCGTTGTTCCGGTCGAGCACTCTCTTTTCTTTGTCCAATTCCGTCTTACCAAACAAGACTGACTTCTTTGGGTATGCAGGTACTAATAGTCCTCTCACTACCAACCAGCAGACATCATCTGGCTGGGTCTTGCCGGTATCAACAACGAGAAAAAAAAACAACCAAATGGAAACAGCAACTAACTATGGCTCTTGGCCCAGACAACGTCCTAGGCGTAGGGGAGATCGGAGCAACAGGGAACGCCTAGACGACGACGCCCGTCCTGGGCTGTAGATACGCAGTTATCAAGATCACCGCACCAATCAACAACGGGGTAAACTCAAATCTGAGTCCAGAAAACTCATTCTTCATCCTCCTCTATAGTATCATAATACCGAAAATTAAAAATTTTCTAGATCATACCTTGATTAACTACCCAAACCAATCAACACTACACGTGTCACAAGGTTTACACACTATGAGATATTGACAGGCCATGAATTTTGAGTCTCCATTTGCCCACAATGTTGGTTTTTCTACTAATATTATTGCTGAAACCAGGGCTCTTCTGGATGGTCTCAGGCCCCCTTCTTAGTCAATGGACTGCTTGGTATTTCCAATATTCGGATAGCACTTCGGATATTTATGGAGTATGCAAATTCTTTTTGAGCGAGAGGAGGCACAGTATGGACAAACAAAAAAGAAGAGGATACAGAATAGAATTCTTTACCACCTTGACTCAGCCCTAATCGTACGCAGCAGGAGCAAGGGAACTCCCCTGGTTCTGGAAGGCACATGAGTCCGAACGCTATTATAAATGTGCGACCGACACTACACTACGTAGGTACCTGTGCAGGTGAGGCGTCAGTCGATCCTAGAAACGGTGGCATGAAATGCATCATTGGCTAAACGGTTACACCCTTCGCTTTTTTTTTGCGCTTAACCAGCATTTGATAGATTATCCCCCTAGTAATTGAAGTTAGTTATTGGTGGGGTTTTGGTTCATTCGCTGTTGTCTAGCCATTCAGTTATTCCTAAAACTTTCTTTTTTCTTCGTTTCCTCCGTTCGGTCCAGTCTCGTCTCAAGCTGTGGTATAATCTGTCTATCCGTTCATGAATGAACGTTGTTTCGAGATCAAAGAAGGAACGAACCTCTAGCCTTTTGAGTGCTAGAACGAAGGACCCTGTAAGGCTTTTTCGTTTTCCCTTATCGTGATGCTTATTTCCTTCCTTCCAAGGATCTTACGTGGCGGAGCGAACTCTTCTATCGTGTTGTATTTCCTCTGGCGGCATAGCTGCACCCCCTCGATCCATCGTACTGGAGTGATCCGAGAAGAACGATTAGGGTCATATTCTATCCTTTCTACAATGCCTATAGACGAAGTGCTTCGTTTCAGATCAATTCTTCGCTGCAATCGCTTCGATCCACCCCCTCGGTGAAAGACCGTAATACGCTTTTCAGCCGTTGCTTGCTGGATGCGCGTTAGCGCCCTCTATTAGTCAGTTCTGGCGCACAAGGCGCGAAATCCTACGAAGAAAAGAGGTCAGCTTGCGTACGGAACTAACGGAAAGGAAACTCAGTGATCGACATCGGAAGAGAAACTAGTGATGATTGCCATGAATGCTGCCCTCGAGGACGTGTACAAGAAGGTGTTTGCCGATTCCTATAAACATGGTGCACCTCTCAGTAGAGGGGCGTGAAAACGCCGTGGAGACTTTGACCGAATGAACAGGGATCAATTGATAGACAATTATATTGAGGAAGAGAATCCAGGATGAATGCTTTTTTCGTTCGCTATGTGCTCACTAGATGCGTACTCGCGTGATCGATCGATGGACGGGGGAATTGTGTGAATGACGAGACCGGCCTAACCTAAAGGCTCTTCCCTCTCTTGATGACTAATATACACAGGCTTCTGAGAGGATGTCCTGTTTAAGCAGCAGCCAAGGCGCCAAGACCCGAAAAAGCGGAGACAAGACCCGTTGTTGACAAATCTGGTCTCCTCAAAAGGAGACAGTTCGGTCCATATCCGATGTGGGCGTTAGAGCATTGAGAGGACCTTTCCCTAGTACGAGAGGACCGGGAAGGACGCACCTCTGGTGTACTAGTTATCGTGCCCACGGTAAATGCTGGGTAGCCAAGTGCGGAGCGGATAGCTGCTGAAAGCATCTAAGTAGTAAGCCCACCCCAAGATGAGTGCTCTCCTATTCTGACTTCCCCAGAGCCTCCGGTAGCACAGCCAAGACAGCGACGGCTTCTCTGCTTCCAGTGTTCGCGAATAGCCCGATCTCGGAATGAGTAGCGAAAGGTCGTGCATGGTTCCCTTATTTCTGAGAATTTAGGTCTTCCTCTAGTTGGTAAAGGAGTATATATTCTGCTCCCCAGAGCAGGGGGTGTGAGCGATCGCAGCGAATTGATCGTAAGCAATGGGTACAAAAAGCAAGGAAGAGATCCGATAGATAGGAGAAGGGGTGGGACCCTACTTTCAGCCTTTGACCCGTCTAGTCAGACGTCGGTGACTTCCAGCTCTTACTAGCGTTACAGGGATAGAAGTGGTCGGGCCTTACTCCATTCGCTAGCACTCATGGCGGCCCGGAAAGAACAGCTCATATATAAGGAGTCTTATTTACCAAAAGAAATATTAAATAAAGACCATTAATGAGATTACCAGTAATCAAGACCATTCCATTTTTCTTAATTTCAACTGTAGAACCCCGGAACATTTTGTATATGTCTTGGTACGTGTGCCAAGGCATAATGTCTATGTAATCTCAATTTTCATAAACTAAGAATGTGAAACTTTGAGAAAATTGTTTCAAGCATGTTATAGTAAATTAAATAAATTATTTAAGCACGTCTATAAGCTTTAAAGAGACCCTAGTCATGGTTAGGAAAGGTCAAACGAGAACTAGGTTCAGTCCAAGTAGTGAAAAGGTGTGAAAAATGAACTCAGGATCAAATTTGCAGCACAACCAATCGCTCGGTCCATCCAACGATCGATTGGTCCAAAACCAATCGATCGGTAGCTATCAACTGGTCAAAATTTTTGTATGGGAAAATTTTTCAGAGAGCACGTTTTTGGCCGATTTCTCGGTTAGGAAACCGATCGATCGGTAGGCAACCGATCGATCGGTAAGCAACCGATCGATCGGTATTAACCACCGATCGATCGGTGTATCGTGTTTTGCAGAATTTCAGTAAGGGTTTTTAGTCTTTTGGACGGTTCACTCTTATCTTAAGAGTTTTACCCGAGCCTTTAGGACTCATTCTTAATACTTAGAGCTTTTGGAGAGTTAGAGAAAGAGGAGAAGGGTTTCCTAAACCTAGGGTTTTGCATTTGGGGAGAAATCAAAGGGGTTAAGACCCTAGATCAACCTCAAGCCCGTTTTCTTCAAGATTCAAGCTCAAGCACTTGTGGAGCTCATGTTCCAAAGCTAGGGCAACGACTCACGCACGTTTTGGAAGGGGTTTCTTCCCTCATTGATCAAGGTCGGTACCTTTTGCTAGCCTCCTAGTTATAGTTCTCTATTTTCTTCTCATATTCCTATTATCCTTTATTTTTCCTTCATCTATATATGTGCTATGAGATGGGTTGTGTGAATGGTGAATGGAGATGGATGTTGGCGAATGGATACCGTGTAGATGATGTGATGAATGAAATGGGGAAGGGTATTGCACCAATAATAAACATACAAGCATGTTGTGAATATGAACCCACCTAGAAAAGCATGTGATAGGCTTAACAAATAATGCACTCACCATGTTTGATGAAATGCCAAGGTGAAAGAAATGAATTGTAAATTAAGAAAATGCACGCTTAATTAATTACGGAAATTGCTAGGGCTTATGATAGTGTGCTTTCTTGCTTTCCCTAAATTGCATGACTATTTACTTGCCCCAAATTATTAATGTTTTAAGTGTGTGAATTACCCAAAGGTCATATTTAATTTCCAATGCAAGTATGTACTCGACTACACGAGCACGTCATGCATGACATGTTTTTTATTAGTGTTTTCAAGAACGAGGTTTAGAGGTGGGACATATCCTAAGGTATGTTTTACCTCACTTTTGACAAGAGAACAAGAACAAGTGAATCTCACAAGTGCATCTCGCAAGAGCATCTCACAAGAGCATCTCACAAGTTACATGATCACAAGCATGACACGCATGGCATGGCATGACACGCATATAGGAAACTAGTTGCGACGGACTATGAACGGCAACTAGGCATGTAGAGCCCCGGACCTTTTCACATTTATGCATGACCCTTCGTAGCCATTTTTCCTTTAAAGTAATGCAATTAATAAATAAGGAAGAAATTTGAAATTCTGAAACGTCAGAAATGTTCGTTTTCGAAGTACGAACCCAACGCAAGTTGAATCGTCAAAATCGGACGAACGAGTCAAAAGTTATGGCCAAAACAGTTTGGACCTGCAGACCACCGATCGATCGGTCCATGGAGCGATCGATCGGTCCAAAACCGATCGCTCGGAGGCTATCGACTGGTCGAGATTTTTCTATGGGGAAATTTTCCAGAGAGTGAAATTTCAACCGATCGCTCGGTTATGAAACCGATCGATCGGTAGGCAACCGATCGATCGGTCATTAACACCGATCGCTCGGTCCTCGCGTTTTACAGAATTTTCACTAAGGGCATTTTCGACATTCGGGTGTTATACCCTTTCTTATATAGGATTACCCGAGCCTTTAGGGCTCATTCTCAACCCTTAGAGTCTTTTGAGAGATAGAGAGAAAGGAGAAGGTTTTCCTAAACCTAGGGTTTCCATTTTGAAGAGAAATCAAAGGGGTTTGAGACCCTAGATCATCCTCAAGTCTATTTTCTCCAAGTCTCGGCTCAAGCTCGTGTGGGGCACTCTCCTCAAGCTAGGGCAGCAACTCACGGTCGTTTTGGAAAGGGGGATTTCTCCCCACTTGATCAAGGTCGGTACTTTTTACTACCCTCCTAGTTATAGCCTCTCATTTCCTTATTCCTTCTTGTTTTCCTTCATATATATATATATACATTATGAGATGGGTGGTATGTATGGTAAATGGAGATGGATGTTGGCGAATAGATGCCGTGTGGATGATGAAATGAATGAATGGGGAAGGGCATTGTACTAATAATAAACATACAAGTGTGATGTGAGTATAAACCGCCTAGAAAAGCATGTTGTAGGGTTAATGAATAATGAATGTACCATGTTTGATGAAATGCCAAGGTGAATAAAATGAATGATAAATTAAGAAAATGCATGTTTAAGGTTTATGAAAATTGCTAGGGTTATGATAGTGTGATTGTTCGCTTTCCCTAAATGATATCAATATTAAATTGCCCAAATCATTGATGTTATGTGTTACGAATTACTCAAATGCCATATTTAATTCCAAATGCAAGTATGCACACGACCTCACGAGCACGCATACATGACATGATTTTACCGAGGTTTTCAAGAATGGGATTTAGAGGTGGGGCATATCGTACGATATGTTTTACCTCGCTTTTGGCAAGGACAAGACAATCATGCATTTTCATAAGAAGGGTCTCCCTTCCCTCACAAGTGCATACATCACATAAGAAAGGCCTCCCTTCCCTCGCAAGTACATCTCACAAGAACATCTCACAAGTGAAAGGACATGACATGAGCATTTAGGAAGAAGGGTCTCCCTTCCCTCACAAGTAGTTTACTCTTCCAAGCATGATACAAGCAAGCATGACATGGCATGACAAGCATGGGCATTTAGGAAGAAGGGTCTCCCTTCCCTCACAAGTAGTTTACTTTCCAAGCAAGCATGACATGGCATGACACGCACGATACGATAAGATAAGACAAACATGACAAGTTTTCAAGCAAGGAAATGATATTTTCAGTCAAGTCAAGTGCACGGTGTTTTCAAGGGTTTTATCGGCTTTTATGAATTCAAGCATGATTATATACTCCTTTACTTTATTGTCATGATATGAATTATTCCTGCTTTATATGCTTGAATTGTTTCCTGCTTTATATATGTGAAATGCTTCCTGCTTCCTATACTGCTATGGTTTTGCTATGACTATTGGTTAGTATTTAGTACCCGCTGAGTATTCCATGCTCAGCCGTACTTCTTATGTCGGCAGGTTCTGAGGGAGCTGCTGCTCCGTTTGATATCTGTGCTCCGAGCCCTTGGGTGGAGGAGGAGTACGTCGAGGAGCCTTTGGAGGAACCTCCCGTAGAGGGTTACCATTAGGTGGTTGTAGATTCTGAGTGAATAGCTGTGGGTGAGATGAGAGATATACTTTCATGTATTTTGGCGGGCCTGTCCGCACTTTCTTTTGGTTACTTTTGTATAACTTGGATTTGAGCATGTATATTCATAGAGGTTTGGTTAGACTTCCACTGTGTTTTATAGTTATGTTCCGCTATATTGTCTTCTATGGTATATGCTCTGTGGGTTTTGCAGGTTGGTTGTCAAGCAAGTCATGATTAGTCGTCCAAAGTTCACTCTAACTCCTAAGGTGGGTTTTGGGTCGCGACAAGGCATATCATCCAGCATATAGGATACTAGTTGCGACGGACTATGAATGGCAACTAGGCATACAATTCATCATATAGGGTACTAGTTGCGACGGACTATGAATGGCAACTAGGCATGTGAACATGTTTAATTTCCGAGCAAGCACGCATGAAATGCATGATACGACATGATACGACAAGACAAGACAAACATGACAAGTTTTCAAGTACGAAAAGGGTATTTTCAGTCAAGTCAAGTGCACAAGGTTTCAAGGGTTTTATCGGCTTTCATGAAGTGCAAGCATGACTATAAACTTCTTTACTTTCCTGTTATGATATAAACTGCTTCCTGCTTTATGTATGCTATCTGTATGCTATGACTGTTTGGTTAGTATTTAGTACCTGCTAAGTATTCCATGCTCAGCCGTACTTCTTATGTCGGCAGGTGATAGCGGAGCGGCTGCTCCTTCATCTATGCCCCGGGCCCTTGGGTAGAAGAGGAATACGTCGAGGAACCAGTGGAGCAACCTCCCGTAGAGGGTTACCCTTAGGTTGTGGTAGATTCTGAGTGAATAGCTGTGGGTGAGATGAGAGATATAAGTTCATGTATTTTGGCGGGTTTGTCCGCACTTTCTTTTGGATTTCATTTTGTATAAACTTGGATTATGTATATACATAGAGGTTTGGTATACTTTCGCTGTACTATGTTAGAGTATGTTTCCACTGTTTTTATCCTCTATTGTATATGCTCTGTGAGTTTTGTAGGTTGGTTTGTCAAGCAAGTCATGCAAGTCATGATTAGTCATCCAAGATTCACTCTAACTCCTAGGGTGGGTTTCGGGTCGAGACAAAGGTGGTATCAAAGCTTAGGCTTTAGGTCTTTAGGGTCACTTAGAATCTAATACCACGGCTTGACAAGAGCATATGTCGGGAAACGAGTTAGGAAGAAAGTAAGTCGGAAGCGAGTCAAGATTCCAAGTATAAGACTAAACTTTAGTCTTGGTCTAAATGGTTGCTTCAACCAAGTACGGGTCTTAGGGACGCTAGAACACCAAAGTATAAATTTAATATGATAAATATTCTGATGACTTGATGTGATGTATACTAATACTATAAAATTTATACAAGTTGAATTATGGTGAAATGGCATTGAAATAAACTGTGGTTTCAAGTTAGACTCATGTGGTGCTATTGATCTCAGGACATTAGCCATGAGGCGGGGCACACGGAGTCGTGGGCCACATACCAGAGCATCCTCTTCTTCACAGGATGAGGATGAGCAGGCGGACCTCTCTTAGGTCTTAGGCTCCATTTCTGAGACACTTGCCATATTGTCGGCTCGTCAAACTATACCTTCTTCAGCGGCACCTACTCCACCGCCGCAGCTCCACCATATCGTACCGCTGGATTGAGGCATTCCGGAGATTGAGGCCTCTATCCTTCCACAGGAGTGTGGACCCTCTTGCTGCGGAGGCTTCGATCCTCTAAGTTGAGAAGATCTTTGCGGTGCTCTCTCCTACAGAGGAAGAGAAAGTAGCATGGGATGTCTTCATGCTAGAGGGTGAGGCACACCTTTGGTGGTTGTCCGCATTGAGGACACAAGACTTGACTATGCAAGGTCAACCTTGGACTTGGGATGAGTTCAAGGATACTTTTTACAAAAATTATTTTCCGATCGGAGCACGGGAAAAGAAAGAAAGAGAATTCATCAACCTTGAGCAAGGTTCAATGTCGGTGGCTCAGTACGAAGCCAAGTTCTTGGAGCTTTCTAGATTTGTGCCTCACATGGTTACTACCAAGGCAATGAAGGCGAGGAGATTTGAGCAAGGGCTCAAGGATGTAATTATGGAGAAGGTTTCGGTTTTCAGGCATGCTACCTACCCTGAGGTAGTAGACAAGGCCTTGTTGATCGAGGCAAATGCGGAGACAGTGTCCAAGAAGAGAGAATTGGCGAGAGGCCAATCCAGTAGTTCAGCACCTCCAGAGAGGCGGGCTCGCACCGGCCCTTATCAGTATACATGGCAAGCACCACTGATGAGGCCATCTTATGCACCTCCAGTCCCACGCTCGTACATTCCATAGGCACCTCGACCTCAGGCTCTTCCATCTCCACGACCAGTTGCACCTCAGGTGGCGAGGTAAGCTCCACCTCCGGTCCCTCCGACTTACACACATACGGTCTGCACTTCATGCGGCCGAAGGCACCGGCAGGAGATTGCCGAAGAGCATCGGGTAGATGTTTCAACTGTGGTCACTAGGGCCACATGATCAGGGATTACCCTAACCAGCATTTACCAGGCTAGTCTCAGGATAATAGGCCCCCAGCACACCCAGCAGGATCATACCAGGCGTCATCTCAGACTACCCGGTCTATACCTCAGTCTCGCCAGGCGATCCAGGGGTGAGTTTTTGCCTTGATAGAGGGTGATGCACTTACATCTGATGATGTGGTGCAAGGTACGCGTTTAGAGTTATTTTCCTTATCCGTGATAGTTATGCTATGTCTTATTTCTTGTGTACGTACTTGGCATGCTATATATCTATCTATCTATAGGTATACGTTGTTGATGCATGGATTAACTCCGCTAGTTAAAATTTTAGGAACCCTACTAGTCAATGAGTATTTAGCTCAAGTGTTGATTGATACCGGGTCTACTCATTCGTTTGTCTCGCCAAGTTTTTCAGAAGGCTTTTTTGTGGAGCCTAGTCAGTTAGAACCGAAGTTAGCCATTTCGACTCCTCTCGGTAAAACAGTATTGGCAGATAAAGTGTATAGAAATAGTGTGGTCCAAGTGGGGAGCCACGAGTTGGCAGTTGATCTCATCGTCCTTGGGTTCAAGACTTTGATGTTATATTGAGAATGGATTGGTTAGCAGCGCATCATGGGCATGTAGCTTGCTTTGAGAAAATGGTACTCTTCAAGCCGGTAGAAGGAAAACCATTTCACTTTCGAGGGTTGAAAAGTAGAGATATTGCTCGTTTTACGGCATTAAGCTTGGCGAACCCCGAGGCAAGAGACTCTTCGACTATTCCGGTCGTGAGTGAATTCCTGGATGTATTTTCAGAGGAGTTGCTAGGATTGCCTCCAGACAGGGAGATTGAGTTTGTGATGGAGCTTGCACCAGGGACAGCTCCCATCTTTCAGCTCCGTATAGAATAGCCCCAATTGAACTCAAGGAGTTCAAGACTCAGTTGGAGGAATTACAAGGCCTTGGTTTCATTCGACCAAGTGTCTCACCGTGGGGTGCCCCAGTTTTATTTGTCAAGAAGAAGGATGGCTCGATGTGGATGTGCGTCGATTATAGGCAGTTAAACAAAGTCACTATAAAGAATAGGTATCCATTGCCTAGGATTGATGACTTGTTCGATCAGTTGAAGGGAGCGAGATTTTTCTCGAAGATAGATCTTCGGTCGGGTTATCACCAGTTGAAGATTAAGGCGGAAGATGTTCCCAAAACTGCCTTCCGGACTCGATATGGGCACTACGAGTTCTTGGTCATGCCTTTTGGTCTCACGAATGCACCGACAGCCTTTATGGATTTGATGAACCTGGTGATCCGACCGTACTTGGATAGGTGCGTGATTGAATTTGTTGATGACATCTTGGTCTATTCCCAGACATGGGAAGATCACACACGCGACCTACGGCTTGCTTTGGAAATGCTGAGAGAACACAAGCTGTACGCCAAAATTAGCAAGTGTGAGTTTTGGTTGGAGAAGGTATCTCTGTAGATCCGAAGAAGATAGAAGCAGTTATGAACTGGGCGAGGCCCAAGAGTGTCACTGAGATACGCAGCTTCCTTGGGTTGGCAAGCTACTACAGGAGATTCGTAGAGGGTTTCTCTAGCCTTGCAGCGCCGCTCACGTACTTGACAAGGAAGAATACGAAGTTTGTATGGAGCGACAAGTGTGAGATCAATTTCACAGAACTGAAGAAGAGGCTTACTATGGCCCCTGTCCTTACTGTACCATCCGGACCTATTGGGTATGAGGTGTACAGTGATGCTTCGCACGTTGGACTTGGGTGTGTGCTCATGCAACACAAGAAATTCATTGCCTATGCATCAAGGCAATTAAAGGAGCACGAGAAGAATTACCCCACGCATGACTTGGAGCTTGCCGCAGTCGTGTTTGCACTTAAGATTTGGCGACATTATCTTTATGGGGTAGAATTCCATGTATACGGATCACAAGAGCCTCAAGTACCTCTTTTCCCAGAAAGAGCTAAATCTAGCGCAACAGCGTTGGATGAAATTTTTGAAAGACTATGATTGTACCATCCAGTACCACCCAGGTAAAGCGAATGTAGTGGCTGACGCTTTGAGTAGAAGAGCTCCAGGGTTATTAGCACACATGTTGGTACAGGAATGGAAGCTACTAGAAGATTTGGCAAATCTGGACATCAGTGTAAATGACTCTGTCCGTAGCCCTACCTTGGCAAATGTTACTGTTCTGCCGTACAATATAGATTTGATTCAAGAGTATCAAGCCACGGATGTGAAATTGTTGGCTTTTCGGGACAAGGAAGTTGTCAATGGTAGTGAAGACTTTCCTCTCACTAGCTGGGGTGCTATCACATTCAAGGGAAGGCTGTGTGTCCTAGCCAATACAGATCTTCGAAGAGAGATCATGGATGAAGCACACCGTTCGAAATACACAGTGCATCCAGGGGGTACAAAGATGTATCGGAACCTCAAGAGTCACTTTTGGTGGCGGAATATGAAGAGGGATGTTGCAGAATATGTGGCACGGTGCTTGGTGTGCCAGCAGGTGAAAGCAGAACACATACGGCCCGCAGGTCTATTATAGTCTCTCCCTATTCCCGAGTGGAAATGGGAGCACATCTCCATGGACTTCATCATTGGCTTACCCAAAACGGCAAGGGCTTAGATGCGATTTGGGTTGTAGTGGATCGTTTGAAAAAATCTGTGCATTTCCTACCCTACCGAACTACTTTCAACTCTAGCCAGTTGGCCGCACTATACATCAAGGAAGTGGTTAGGTTACACGGCGTGTCAGTCAGTATTGTGTCGGATCGGGATCCGAGATTCACGTCAAGATTCTGAAAAAGTTTTCAGGAGGCTATGGATTCCCGACTCGATTTCAGCACTGCTTTTCATCCACAGACGGATGGAAAAACTGAGAGAGTAAGCCAAGTCATTGAAGACATGCTTCGGGCTTGTATGTTAGATTTCAAGGGTAGTTGGGAAGGGCACTTGCCTTTGGTAGAGTTCGCCTACAACAATAGCTATCAGGCGAGTATCCAAATGGCACCATTTGAGGCCTTGTATGGGCAAAGTTGTAGGTCTCCTCTCTGCTGGGACGAGGTAGGAGAGAGGAAAGTACTTGGTCCGGAGTTGATCGAGTAAACTGCGAGTATAGTTAAGATCATCCGGGATCGGTTGAAAGCCGCTCAAGATCGTCAGAAGAGGATGCGGACACGCGCCGCAGGGACTTGGAATTCCAAGTAGGGGATCAAGTTTTTGTGAAAGTATCTCCTAGCAAAGGGATTATGAGATTCGGCAAAAGAGGTAAGCTTAGTCCTCGATATGTCGGCCCCTTCGAGATTATCACGTGGATTAGTGAAGTTGCTTATAGAGTAGCTCTTCCACCTCACATGGATACGGTTCACAACGTTTTCCACGTATCTATGCTTCGGAAATACATTACGGACCCTTCGCATGTCATAGAGTTGGAACCGTTGGAAATCCGAGAGGATCTCACCTTGGTTGAAAAGCTGGTTCAGATTTTGGATTGAAGAGATCAAGTGCTTCGCAACAAGATTATTCCTTTGGTTCTTGTGCAATGGCAGCACCATGCTAGGGAAGAAGCCACATGGGAGCGTGAAGCCGAAGTTAAAGCGAAGTATCCCGAGTTTTTTGAATAGGCTTGTGTATATGGCTTGTGATTTTGTTTTGGTTTTGTAATACATGTCCCGTACAAATTTTGAGGATGAAATTTTTATAAGGGGGGAGGATGTAGAACCCCGGAACTTTTTGTATATGTCTTGGTACTTGTGCCACAGCATGATGTCTATGTAATCTCAATTTTCATAAACTAAGAATGTGAAGCTTTGAGAAAATTGTTTCAAGCATGCTATAGTAAATTAAATAAATTATTTAAGCACGTCTATAAGCTTTAAAGAGACCCTAGTCATGGTTAGGAAAGGTCAAAAGGGAACTAGGATCAGTCCAAGTAGTGAAAAGATGTGAAAAATGGACTCAGGATCAAATTTACAGCACAACCGTCCATTCAGCGATCGATTGGTCCAAAACCGATCGATCGGTAGCTATCGACTGGTCAAAATTTTTGTATGGGGAAATTTTTCAGAGAGCACGTTTTTGGCCGATCGCTCGGTTAGGAAACTGATCGATCGGTAGGCAACCGATCGCTCGGTATTAACCACCGATCGATCGGTGTATCGTGTTTTGCAGAATTTTAGTAAGGGTTTTTAGTCTTTTGGACGGTTCACTCTTACCTTAAGAGTTTTACCTGAGCCTTTAGGGCTCATTCTTAACACTTAGAGCTTTTGGAGAGTTAGAGAAAGAGGAGAAGGGTTTCCTAAACCTAGGATTTGGCATTTGGGGAGAAATCAAAGGGGTTAAGACCCTAGATCAACCTCAAGCCCATTTTCTTCAAGATTCAAGCTCAAGCACTCGTGGAGGTCGTGTTCCAAAGCTAGGGCAGCGACTCACGCCCGTTTTGGAAGGGGTTTCTTCCCTCATTGATCAAGGTCGGTACCTTTTGCTACCCTCCTAGTTATAGTTCTCTAATTTCTTCCCTTATTCCTATTATCCTTTATTTTTCCTTCATCTATATATGTGCTATGAGATGGGTTGTGTGAATGGTGAATGGAGATGGATGTTGGCAAATGGATGCCATGTGGATGATGTAATGAATGAAATGGGGAAGGGTATTGCACCAATAATAAACATACAAGCATGTTGTGAATATGAACCCACCTAGAAAAGCATGTGATAGGCTTAACAAATAATGCACTCACCATGTTTGATGAAATGCCAAGGTGAAAGAAATGAATTGTAAATTAAGAAAATGCACGCTTAATTAATTGTGGAAATTGCTAGGGCCTATGATAGTGTGCTTTCTTGCTTTCCCTAAATTGCATGACTATTTACTCGCCCAAATTATTAATGTTTTAAGTGTGTGAATTACCCAAAGGTCATATTTAATTTCCAATGCAAGTATGTACACGACTACACGAGCACGTCATGCATGACATGTTTTTTATTAGTGTTTTCAAGAACGAGGTTTAGAGGTGGGACATATCCTAAGGTATGTTTTACCTCACTTTTGACAAGAGAACAAGAACAAGTGAATCTCACAAGTGCATCTCGCAAGAGCATCTCACAAGAGCATCTCACAAGTTACATGATCACAAGCATGACACGCATGGCATGGCATGACACGCATGGCATGGCATGACACGCATATAGGATACTAGTTGCGACGGACTATGAATGGCAACTAGGCATATCATCCAGCATATAGGATACTAGTTACGACGGACTATGAATGGCAACTAGGCATATCGTCCAGCATATAGGATACTAGTTGCGACGGACTATGAACGGCAACTAGGCATACAATCCAGCATATAGGGTACTAGTTGCGACGGACTATGAATGACAACTAGGCATGTGAACATGTTTAATTTCCAAGCAAGCACACATGACATGCATGATACGACATGATACGACAAGACAAGACAAACATGACAAGTTTTCAAGTACGAAAAGGGTATTTTCAGTCAAGTCAAGTGCACAAGGTTTCAAGGGTTTTATCGGCTTTCACGAAGTGCAAGCATGACTATAAACTGCTTTACTATCCTGTTATGATATAAACTGCTTCCTGCTTTATGTATGCTATCTGTATGCTATAACTATTTGGTTAGTATTTGATACCTGCTAAGTATTCCATGCTTAGCCGTACTTCTTATGTCGGCAAGTGATAGCGGAGCGGTTGCTCCTTTCTACATCTATGCCCCGAGCCCTTGGGTAGAAGAGGAATACGTCGAGGAATCAGTGGAGGAACCTCCCGTAGAGGGTTAGCCTTAGGTTGTGGTAGATTCTGAGTGAATAGCTGTGGGTGAGATGAGAGATATAAGTTCATGTATTTTGGCGGGTTTGTCCGCACTTTCTTTTGGATTTCATTTTGTATAAACTTGGATTATGTATATACATAGAGGTTTGGTAGACTTCTGTTGTACTATGTTAGAGTATGTTTCCACTGTTTTTATCCTCTATTGTATATGCTCTGTGGGTTTTGCAGGTTGGTTTGTCAAGCAAGTCATGCAAGTCATGATTAGTCATCCAAGATTCACTTTAACTCCTAGGGTGGGTTTCAGGTCGCGACATCAACAATTGAATTAAAATTGATAGAGAATCCACAAAATAAAAGTCTAGATACTTAAATCAAATTACAATGTGCAAAAGGCACATAAAAGCAGTCTTCTTAAATTAATGTCTTTCTATTAGGTAAATAAAGAGTAAACAAGCCGATTAACTTCATTGCAACATTTGCACCGGAGCCAACTTTAAGCTTCTGCTCCTGTTTGGTCGGCTTTCTGGTTTCCTTGAACCCTTGCAAACAATTGCAAACATGTATAATGGATCCAGAATTCACGCACCATGAGTTAGGAAGACCATCTAGAAAGTTTAACTCAACAGTAATCAATACTTCAAAGCATCTCATACCTTGAGTATTGTCACCACCCTTCTTAAGAGTTACGAGGTAAGTCCTACAGTTCCTCTTCCAGTGGCCATTTTTGCCACAGTGGAAACATTTTTCATTGCCTTTGTTTTCCTTGCCAGCTTTTCCTGAAGAACCTTTGGCAACTCTTGCCTTACCCTTATTGTCTTTAAACTTACCTTTACCTTTATTCCATTTTCTAAAATTTTTAGATCTCTTGGAGGTATCAGGTTTATCGACAATTAAAGTTTCACCCTTAGTTGACTTTTTTATCAAATCTTCTGCAGCCACAAGTGAGTTTATAAGCTCACTTAGTGACATTTCACTCTTGTTCATGTTATAATTTAACACAAACGCATTAAAGGATGAAGGGAGTGACTGCAGAATAGTGTCAACCTGAGTGATGGCATCCATCTCTCCACCAAGAATTTCCAATTCATTCAATAAGCCCATCATCTTTATGATGTGCTCCCTGACTGGAGTTCTCTCAGCCATCTTGGTGTTAACAAGGGATTTCAACTTTACTTGTCGAGTTGACCTATTTTGCTCACCAAACATCTCATGAAGGTTTTGTAAAATGTCAGAAGCCTTATCCATGTGTTCATGCAGGCTTTGGAAAATGTTAGACATTGAAGTTAGTATGTAACACTTCGTCATCTGATTAAACCTCTCCCATTGCTCTAACTCAGCCTTTTGGGCTGGTGAAGCATCTAGAGGAATTTTGGGTTTAGGTGTCTTAAGACATAGGTCAAGGTTATCCGCGGCAAATACTATTCTAATCTTTCTTTTTTAGTCTACATAGTTAGTTCCGACTAACTTTTCATCATGAAGAATTTCAGTCAATAGGTGTAGGCCTGTCATGATCTAATTTAAATGACAAAATAGATAGTATAGATCTATTGTATTCATTAATTACTATTAGATTATGAGTCTGTTTCTAATAGTATTGTCAATTTAGGAAGTTTCAATTGACATCGAAGACCTAGACACTGGCTTATGTAATCCTGCCTTTGGGCACAATATCACATTGCCTTGAATAAGCAGATAGAAACTATCTTCTCCATTTTCACAAATCATATCTTGTAAATCCTGGAGCATTCGATCTACTGTCTGATCTATAAGGAATGTTATACTCACGCTTTGGCGTTATTGTATAATATCTCTTATTCATGTGCCCACCTACCATGTACCTAATAAACACTTAGCGAAAGCTCACGCTTTGGCATTATTGCTCCCACAATTTGCTTACACAATTTTCACCATGTTCGGGATTGGGCCCGGCTTTGGCCTATTAGCTTACTCACACTCTTCACTATAAGATCACATAGTGTATGGCAGAAGATTATAATACTTATGGACTTGTCCCCAGTCTTATATACATATGATATATAAGGGCAATTATTTCAACAGAATAATTAAACAAATTAAAACAGATATCATCTCATGATAAAATAAACAACAGTTATCATCTCATGATAATAAAACAATAATAAACATCATATGAGATTAATAGTTATGGGTCAATAAAATTAAAATGCATGGATGCGAGAGAATGGGATAAGAACAAAGGCAGCTCGCAAAATCCTTCGCGATTTCTTCCTCTATCATCTTATCGAGATCAACATCGTAGCATCCTCATTCACAACATCTCCACCAATGCATGATAAAATAATGGCATTAGGGAAACCAGTATTCTATTCGCCCTTTTAAGGGAAATCGAATGAATCTGCCCTTTACAGATTGCCAAAACCTACCACATATTATCCTCTAATATGAATGAATGAATAAATGATAAACAAGTTATCATAAACATGACCCATAATTATAATCTCATATTATTAGATGCAACATAGTGATGGAGTACTTTTTCTTATTTTAAAAGATTTAAAATTTGATAACGATTATCAACTTACTCAATTAAAATCTCTCTTATATAGATTAAACCCCGGAAAAAATAAAACAATTATATTTTCCTTCAAATAATTTTCATAAAATTGTTTTTAAAATATAAGATAGAATTTTCTTAAAATCTCTACAATATTTTATTTCTTTCTCGAATGCAAGATCCTTTCATATAGATTGGTTCTGCTATTATCCAAGATTGGTTCTACTATTATCCAAGATTAAAATAAAAATTAAGAGACCGAAAATCCTAAATATGATCTCATCATAAAATAGGGTTTTATAAATTTTTGAATAAAATCTATTTATAGGAAAAATCAAACATTACTTATTTTTAAACAATTAATGAATATATTTTAAATGATCAAATCATTTAAAAAGGGAATTTTCAAAATAAACTATTTATTTTGAAAATAATTATATCTCATACAATACTAGTTTTTAAAATTATTTAATTACCATTATCAAATCTCATTAGACAATAAAATAAAAATAATTATTTATTTATTCATCTCATGAACAAATAAAATAAAACTAGAGCATCATTAAATAGATCCAAATTAAATTCATCTCATGAATTAAATTATCCATTTAATTATCTTAATAAAATAAACAAAAAATACTCCCTAACCATGAGCTTTGATACCACTTGAAGGGAGATCCGGATAAAAAATTATGCGGAAACTGGATCCCGATGATCTTTACACCATAGAAATCAACTAAAATTATCTAAGAGTTTTAGTCATATTACCTCGGTGAATGATGTTCACTAGTTTATCTATAACTATCCATTTAGTCATAAGAGTTTTAGTCATATCCTAATCCTAATCCAATTACACCTTATCCCTTAGGAATTATAAATTAATAATAACTCTTACTATAAATTAATTAAACTCCTAGTTTATCTATAACTACTTTTTTTATAGTAATCCTATTAATTAAAGAGTCCTTCTTAAAAGAGGATTCTTTAATTAAAGGGATTAGTTAACAAGCAACAAAAGGGAGGAGTCCTAGTCAAACTAGGAGACCACAACCAAAGGGGGTGTGAGCTTTGGGGAGTTTAACACTCCTAGTAATAATCTAATTACAACTCATCTTAATCCTTCTTGTATTCCAACCATTGGAATTTAATTCCATAATAAATAGAGTTATTATTCAATAATTATTCAAGTAACCAAGTCCTAATCCAATTAGGATTACTAATGTGGGCACCCCACCCTAGGGTTTAAACCCATGGGCTTGGGCCCATATTAAAGGTCCATTCTTAATGGCTTTATGGATATGGATCAAACCCATTCCCCCTTTAATTAGGTTAATTAAATAATTACTAATATAATCTCTTAATTTAAACTAACAATTAATTTAAACCATAGATTAACTTTTAATCTATTTAATCAATGACTAACATTTAATCATTTAAATAATTGATTAACTTTAAATCAATTTATGAGCCTGTATTTCTTCTATGAGCATCTCCACAGATTGCTCTGGGACATTCTTACCCTGGCTTATCCAATGTTATCTCATTGACCCTAAATAGGAATTACATCAGAATTACAAGTGATGTGACATATCCATGTTGCAATTGAATCCCAGTGTATGAACATTAACCAATACGGATCCCACCACATGAAATTTTTAATTCAATTGATCCTTCCAATTACATTATCCTTAATGGGCCTTTGAGATTATTTATACTATCTAACTCATAGCCAATTGCACATCATCCGGGTTTCCAAGACTTCTGATTAAGCCATGAGAAACATTTTCTCATGTAAAACATTTTGAGAAAAAAACTTTTATAAGTATAATATATTTTAAATAAAATATATTTCAAACTTGTTTTGTTTCAAAATTATCTACGTAGGATTTAAGCTTAATTGACTATCTTACCCGGAACTTGGATAATCTCTCAAATTAATAAGTACGGATTTCTTGTTTGAAATTTATTATGACTCAAATAGCTTCCTGACTATCCAATTGTCACTGTATCATAATCCCTAAGGTAGAGATTACTTTGCTAGAATCAAAACAGTCAGATTACTGTTCAGTTATAAATGAACTCATTAGATCTAAGGATTATTGAAACTGTTCAATGTGAATGAGAGACCAACTATCTGATAGTATGTTTATGCAAGAGGTCTCTCATTGAATTTCAATCAGTCAGTATACATTTAAGCACCCATATGCTGATGTGTAGTCTCCACTACAATAGTTTGAGATAGAACTACATCTCAACCATTGAGAACATCTTAGCATTCTGACAGTCATATAAGTGAAGTGCCTAGCTTCACCCATACTTGTGACTATATAAGGTATAAAGAACTGGAAAGTTATATCTGCCTATGATAATCCAATCACATAGCTTTCCTACAATATATCCTAAGGACCTTTATCGATATCTTATATCATATAGATCATCTCATGATCATGGTAAATTACTCATAATAAATACACAATAGATTAAGAAGAAGTCTTTATTAATCAAATTAATAAGAATCTAACAATCTAAATGACTTTTTTGGGCATCATGTCTAACACGGTAGATATCTTCAATCTCTAGCCATGGGTTGAGGAAGAGTAGGTTGAAGAAGAGGTGTCTATTCTATTGCAGCCTCAAGAGGACAGGGATCTAGATAGGTGGCCCTATCTAGACTATTGTTGAGTAGAGAGTCAGCAAGATTTCCTTATTTTAAATTTTGATGGGTGTATATTTAGTCATGTTTATGTATAAAACCTTGGAATACTGATCATGTATAGAAAAGAAAAAATTAACTTCACACTTCCGCTTTTATTTCGTTTCGACTATAGTATGCCTTGTATATTTTGCAAGATAGTTTGCCAAATTTTGACAGTAACGTCTAAAGTCTCACCTAACTCCTAGGGGAGATTTTGGGACATGTATGCCCACAAAGCCATTCCGAAATTGTATTTATCTATTTTTTAAATCAATAAATGCATATTTTACATTCACACATTGTCTTCTACACTGGGTAATATATCTAAAGTATCTCATTGGATGAGACTACTTTATCCCTTAGGTAACATTGTAGGAAAACCATCCAATTAGTTGATAACTGATTGCTAAGGAAATATGGTTTTTCCAGTTCCTTGTAGACCTAAAATTGTTCTAAGTTAATCAGGATACATCTGGACAATGTATTCCAAATAACTTACACATTGTTAGTTCCATATGATGGAGTGATGAATCTCAATCACTGAGAGAATGGTCTCTTGACTAAGATGTGGATATAAGTAAGAAGTACTTATATTGCAACTGGATCGCTCAGTGGATACCCTTAGAAATATATTGTCTTTATATTTAGGGTAGTCCATTCGACAGATTGCCTTTAAGCTAAAAGGTCGACATTTTCTCTAGTATTTACCTATATAGCTTTGATGTACCCAATCGTCAATGTCCAACACACCAGACTAAATATGGGCTCGTTGGGTTATGTACATTGTATTGGAAGAAGTGTGTGTATGCTCAACAAAGATTCCACTACTCTTATAGAGTAAATAATATTGAGTTGATACTTGTCAAAACCGGACTTGAAAAACCCAGCTCTAGTATTTATCGATGAAATGGTTTTATCGAGGCATTTATTTTCTATATAAAAGAAATGTAATTATTATTATTATTTCTTTTAAAGAATTTCTAAAATGTTTTGAAAGTCCAAGTTTGACTAAAAGTATCAAATGAGAATGGGTTCTCAATATAAGTCAGGGATTAAAGACAGTATTAGATATTGTCCCGTAAGCTTATAAGAATATTAAAAGTGGAGGGACGCATCTGTAAAGAAATCTTGAGATAGAAATACCTGCAAGTAATTCTCTATTTTCTTGAGGTTAATCACATTGTGTTAATGGATATTAATTGTGATTGGTGGAAGTCTAGGGATATAAATAAAATTCTATAATCCTAATGGAGTATAGGAAAGGTGTTTCCTAGTAACAATGTTTTAACCAAAAGGTTGAGTACTTGGTCCCACAACCGGAAATAGGAGATCCCTTTAGATCCCACACACAACGACTTTCTTAAAGTATTTTAATTTAATTAAATAATTAAATTAATTAATTTCCTAGTAACAATGTCTTAAAGTATTTAATTTAATTAAATAATTTAATTAATTAATTTCTCTAAGTAATCGCTATATGGTATAGTGAATCTCTAAAAGGAGTAATCACATCAGATGTAAAAAACCAAATGGGTAGGATCCATTGGGAAATATTTTAAAAGAATATTAAAAGTGACCAAAGGGTTAAAAACCCATGATGTGGCGTGTTGGGGTGGGGCCCACCTAGGGTGGGACGCCCACTTCAAGGAGGATATACTGATTATTTTATTTTTAATTAGTTTCTAATTAATGACACCTTATAAGATAAGTTTTGTTAGTTAGTTAGTTACCAATTAAAGATTCCTTGTTAGACAAGGAGTCTATTAGTTTCTTGCTAATCAAGGAATCTTAATTGGATTAGGATAAGGATAAAATTAGTTGGACACTAATGGATAAGATAAGTTTCTATTTTGATTAATCCTATTTAATTATGAAGAAACCAAATACGAAACTAATTGAGGAATCCTTATTGGATAAGGATTAGGAAACTTTGGTTGCAAGCAACCAATAAAGCCTATAAAGAGGGTTGGACGTCCAAGGCTTTGGACATTAATAATTTTCCAGAATTTTCCAGATTTGGAAATATTTCTCCTCCCCTCAAATACCTCACGCCCCTCTCTCTAGTGGTGTACGGTCATCTCTCCCTTTCCCCTTTTTCTCTTCTCTTGTGTTCCAAGCTGAGAATTCCAAGAAGAAGAACCTCAAGCTTTCTTGAAGATAAAGATTGGATCTTTTATTCAAGATTTCTAGAGCTGGATTTCTGGAAGGGCCATTAGCTTCCATTAGAGAAAGTTTTAAAGAAAAAGAAGGTTCGTGTGGATTGCGAAGGAGACTTGGCACTTGTGAAGTTTTGCCGGTATCGCTTTTATCGTAGATTTGACTTAACAATTTCAAAGTCGCAAAGGTATTGTGACTTTTACTCTCATTGAATAAAATCAATTGGAATCTTAGTCAGATCTTGGGATTCGATGTATGCCCCCCAAGAACTATTTTTCTAAAATTAAAAAGAGGCATACTTTCAGATTTGGGGTGTTACACATGAGCATTGCTAAATACTCGGAGCAGCTACTTCCGGTGATGCTCGAAAGTTTACGAGAAGACCTTGAAAGTATGCCTCTTTTTAATTTTAGAAAAACAGTTCTTGGGGGCCATACATCGAATCCCAAGATCTAACTAAGATTCTAATTGATTTTATTCAATGAGAGTTAAAATCACAATCACTTTTGCGACTTTGAAATTGTTAAGTCAATTCCACGATAGAATGCTAGACCGGCAAAACTTCACAAGTATCAAGTCTCCTTCGCAATCTAGACAGACCTTCTTTTTATTTAAAGCTTTCTCTAATGGAAGCTAATGGCCCTTCCAAATTTCTAGCTCTAGGATCTTAAAATAAAGATCCAATCTTTATGATCAAGATTGCTTCTTGATCTTCTTCTTTATATTCAAAAGCTAGAACACAAGAGAAGAAGAAAGGGGGTTGAAGGGGGCTGACCGTACACTTCAAAGGAAGAGGAGAGAGGGGCGTGAGATTTAAGGAGGAAGGAGAGGAAAATCTGGAAAATACTTTTGTGTCCACAAGCTTGGATGTCCACTCCTTTTATAGGCTTTGCTTGGGTTGCTTGCAACCCAAGTCTCCTCTTTCTAATCCAAGTAGAATTCCTCAATTGTTTCTATTCTTGATTTCTCCTAATTAATTAGGATTAATCATTAATAGAAACAAACTTTATCCATTAGTAACAAACTAACCATATCATTATCCAATAAGGATTCTTAATTAGTAACTAATTAATGATTAGTAACAAACTAATGGAATCCCTAATAATTAGGGAATCTTTAATGAGTAACTAACTAACTAACCTTATCCAATAAAGAGTCTTAGTTATTAGAAACTAATTAATAGATTAATCTCATTGAAGTGGGCGTCCCACCCTAGGTAGGCCCCACTCCCACACGCCCCCTATGGGTTCCAAACCCTTATTGGTCACATGTTTGATCTTTTATTAAAATCCCCAATGGGTCCTACCCATTTGGTTTTTCACATCAAATATGATTCCACCTTATAGAGCTCCACTATATCATATAGTGATTACTTAGAAAAATTAATTAATAATTAAATTAAATATTTTAAGAAAGTCCTTGTGTGTGAGATCTAAAGGGATATCCTATTTCCGATTGTGGGACCAAGTACTCAACCTTTTGGTTAAAGCGTTGTTACTAGGAAACATCTTCCCTATCACTCCATTAGGATTATAGAATGTCATCTATATCCCTGGACATCCACCAATCACAATTAATGTCCATTAACACAATGCAATTAACCTCCAGAAAATAGAGAATTATTTGCAGGTATTTCTATTTCAAGATTTGTTTACAGATGTGTCCCTCCACTTCCAATATTGTTATAAGCTTTCGGGACAATATTCAATACTATCTTTAATCCCTGGCTTATATTGAGAACCCATTCTCTTTGATACTTTTAGTCAAACTTAGACTTTCAAAACATTTTTAGAAATTCTTAAAAGAAATAATAAGATTAATTACATTTCTTTTATACAGAAAATAAACTCTTCGATAAAACCATTTCATCGATAAATACCAGCGCTGGGATTTTCAAGTCCGGTATTGACAATTATCAACTCAATATTATTTACTCTGTAAGAGTAGTGGAATTCTTGTTGAGCGTACACACACTTCTTCTAATATAGCGTACATAACCCAACTAGCCCGTATTTAGTCTGGTGTGTTGGACATTGATGATTGACTACATCAAAGCTACATAGGCAAATACCAGAGAAGATGTCGACCTCTCAAGTTAAGGACAATCTGTCAAATGGACCACCCTAAATATAAAGACAGTATATTTCTAAGGGTATCCACTGAGCAATCCAATAGCAATATAAGTACTACTTACTTATATCCACATTTTAGTCAAGAGACCCTTCTCTTCTCTCAGTTATTGAGATTCATCACTCTATCATATGAAATTAACAATGTGTAAGTTAGTAGGAATACATTGTCCAGATGTATCCTGAATAACTTAGAATTATTTTAGGTCTACAATGAACCAGAAAACTATATCTCTTTAGCAATTAGTTAATAACTAATCGGATGGTTTTCCTACAATGTTACCTAAGGGACAAAGTAGTCTCATCTAATGAGATACTTTTAATGTATTACGCAATGTAGAAGACAAAGTGTGAATGTAAAATATGTTTTTATTGATGAAGTAGACTGATACAATTCCGGAATGACTTTCGTGGGCATATATGTCTAACAGACCCATGATGGAGATCTGGGCTGAAGTTTTACTCAACTGCTGGGTGATGTTGAATTCTTCTACTTTTTCCAGAATTTTCAGTAGAACTGCGGAGTCTACTGCCTCTTTCCCAAGGTTTGATACCCGTGCTTTCTCTTTCTCTTTTCCCTTCTCTTTTGTTAGCTCAGCCACCGATTATTGGTATACCCCCCAGATTGGGTAAGGTTAGCTATGCTTTCACTTTCGAGGATGAGAGAGTGAAGAGCAGGTACACGGTCACGGTTGAAAGGAAGAGATGGGATGTAGGGGATTTTGACATAACCGAAAGAGGTGGAGACTTGAACTGGTGTTGTGGGCCAGTTGGCGAGGCAAGAGATTGTGTAGATGATCTACTCTTGGTTTAGTTCAAGAGAGGGTAGTCGTATTGGAGGTAAGATAGTCTGGATGTTTGACTAAGGGAATGAGATCATGACAGGTGGCCGGTAAGAAGGTCGGATTATGCCGTCACCCATTGCAGGTATGCTGGGTCTCGGCTGCCCTACCCCGGGCTCTTCTCACTCAATAAAATTTAGGATAAATTACACTCACCTCCCTTGAGGTTTGGTGAAATTTCATAAACCTCCCCTCTAGTTTCTCAAATTACACTGCTCTCCCCTCAACATTGGTTGTCTATAACATATACCCCCTTTCCTTAAGTTTACCGTTACTTTATGGATGAACCTTGATGATGTCATCATTTAAACATTTTAAAATGTCTAAATTACCCTTTTTTAACACAAGGTTAGTTAATTCAATAAAATAAATGATAATTGATTTCTAACCAAGGTTAATAATATCAACTTAAGGTTAATATATATTTCCAAAATCAAGTATATATATTTTTTTTTTCTAAAAACCAATACTAAATAGATGAACGCTAGGGGTGAGTGAATCTTAACCATAGTTAGTGGGTATTAAAAGGGACACATGATGACTTATGGAGATCTTTAACTATGGTTAAACATAATTAACCTAAGGTTAATATTTTTATTTTTTTCTTAAAAGCAAGGTTAGATGGATTAATCGTAGGGGTGGGTGAATCTTAAGCACAATTAGTGGGTGCTAAAGGAGACACGTGGTAGCTTGTAGAGCCCCCTTTAATTGTGGTTAAGCATAATCAACCTAAGGTTTGTTTTTTTAAAAAAAATCAAGGTTAAATGGATGAATCCTAGGGGTGAGTTAATTTTAACCATAGTTAGTGGGCATTAAAGGGGATACGTGGTAGCTTGTAGAGCTCCCTTTAATTGTGGTTAAGCATAAGTAACCTAAGGTTTTTTTTTCTAAAAACCAAAGTTTGATGGATGAACCCTAGGGATGAGTGAGTTTTAACCATAGTTAGTGAGTGTTAAAAGGGACATGTGGCAGCATATAGAGATCCTTTAACAGTGATTAAGCATAATTAACCTAAGATTAATATTTTTTTATTTTATTTTCTTATAACCAAGGTTAGATTAATGAATCCTAGGGATGAGTGAATCTTAACCACAATTAGTGGGTGTTAAAAGGGACACATGGCGGCTTGTAGAGTCCTCTTTAATTACGGTAAGCATAACCAACCTAAGGTTATTTTTTTCCCTAAAACTAAGGTTAGATGGATAAACCCTAGGAGTGAGTAAATCTTAATCATAGTTATTGGGTATTAAAAGGGACATGTGGCGGCTTGGGAGTTTATGTTTTTCTTTGGTTGAGCTTTCAAAGGGTAAAGATGTGATTCCTCAATCAAGTAATGGGGGTAAAATGGGAAAAGAGTAACTTTAGTTAATATAAAGAGTCTGACAGGGGAGGGGCAGTGTAAATTCAGAAACTAGAGGGGAGGTTTCTGAAATTTCACCAAATCTCAGGGGAGGTGAGTGTAATTACCCAAAAAAGTAACATGTAATAACTAATAGCAATAAATACATGACTTGAAATTCTCTCCAGTTATATCACTGAGGTTGCCATGTGTCACTCAATAACAATAGGGGGGCCCCTTAACCCTATTAGTGATTATCTCATAATCAAGAATCAAAAAGATTCAATAATAGGGGTGGCCAAAATTCATAGGGAGGGTAATATGATACATTAAAAATTGATTATACCCTAAAATCAAATAGAAGCATAGTCAAGGCTCTGATACCACTGATAGTATGCCTCTTTTTAATTTTAGAAAACACAGTTCTTGCGGGGCATACATCGAATCCCAAGATCTGACTAAAATTCTAACTGATTTTATTCAATGAGAGTAAATATCACAATCACATTTGTGACTTTGAAATTGTTAAGTCAATTCCACGATAGAATGCTAGACCGGCAAAACTTCACAAGTGTCAAGTCTCTTTTGCAATCCACATGGACCTTCTTTTTCTTTAAACCTTTCTCTAATGGAAGCAAATGGCCCTTCCAAATTTCCAGCTCTAGGATCTTGAATAAAAGATCCAATCTTTTATCTTCAAGATGAGTTCTTATTCTTCTTGATATTCAAAACTAAGAACACAAGAGATGAGAGAAAAGGGGGAGAGAGGTTGACCGTACACCACTAAGGGAAGAGAGAGAGGGGCGTGAGATTGAGGAAGGAGAGAGATTCCAAAAATCTGGAATTTATTTGTATTCTCACCAAAGTGACCGTACACCCCTATATATAAGGTTTACTTTGGTTGCTTGCAACCAAAGTCTCCTAATCCATATCTAATAAGGATTCCTCAATTGTTTCCTTTTTGATTTTCTTTTAATTAATTAGGAAAATAGAAACTAACCTTATCTATTAGTAACTAACCAATCATTATCCTAATCCAATTAGAATTCTTTGATTAGCAAGAAACTAATAGAATCCTTGTCCAACATGGAATCTTTAATTAGTAACTAACTCTAACTAACTAACTAACCTTATCCAATAAGGATATTAGTTATTAGAAACTAATTAAAAAAAGATTAATATCTCCTCATGGAGTGGGCGTCCCACCCTAGGTGGGCCCCACTCCCACACACCAAAAGGTTTCCAAAACCCTTATGGTCAATTTCTTTGATCTTTAATCATATTCCCCAATGGGTCCTACCCATTTGGTTTTTCACATCTAATGTGATCCCACATTTTAGAGCTTCACTATACCATATAGTCATTACTTAGATAAATTAATTAATTTAATTATTAATTAAATTAAATACTTTAAGAAAGTCCTTGTGTGTGGGATCTAAAGGTATCTCCTATGTAGAACCCCGGATCTTGATGGCCATGTACGACGAATGATATCATATACTAAAGCATGTAAGAATGTATTTATGGTGTATGGGTGTTTGGAATGAAATAGGCAAGAGTATAGAATACTCTTGAGTATTGACAAGGGTTATGCCTTGGCATACCCTCGACTCTAAATAGCCCTAACGTTCACACCGCTCGTCGGAATCAAGCGATTCTTGGATTTTTAGAAAGGTAATTGAACCCTCTTCGGGGTTCATGTTGATCACTTTTCTTGGTTTTGAGTTGGTGTTAGGTCAAAAGACCGATTTCTGAAGTCGGGTCGGTTTAAAATCTGGATTGACAAAACCCAATTTCGGATCAGTCAGGTTTAAGGGCAAAATGGTCCAATAAAAAGGAAGAATTGGAAGCTGTAAAAAACATTAAAGTTGTTCTCCTTCGAAAGATGAATCCAACGCAAGTTGAATCGTCAAAATCAGACAAGCGAGTCAAAAGTTATGACTGAGATACAAAAACGCAAAAATGCTGAAGCTTTCTACAAAAGTTGCGATCGCTCGTAGGGACCCTACGAACGATCGTAGCGGAGCTACAAACGATCGTAGAGTTGCTACGATCGATCGTAAAGTCCCAGAAATGCTGGAAAATCTCAGGTGAAACTACGATCGATCGTAGAAGTCTACGATTGATCGTAAATCGCTACGAACGATCGTAGATACGCGATTTTACTTTCTTGGATGCGATTTTTTTAGGGGTTTTTCACCCCTTACACTATAAATAGAAGACTTTAGGAGGGTTTTTGGGTTACCCTAAACCAAGGAGAGTTCCTAGAAAGAGAAGGAAATGATCTTGAGCATTCAAAAGAGGGTTTTGCTTGAAACCAAGAAGAGCTTGAATCAAGGGTTTTAGAACCCTAGAACCGTTCTAAAAGGCTTGGATTCTCCAAATCCAACCTCAAGCTCGTGTGGAGTACCTCTTCCAAGCTAGGGCAGCATTTCTACATCATCCTCAAGGATTTTTCTTTCCCTTTTCAAGTTAGTACACTCTTCCTAGTTACTTTGGTAATAACCTAGGATTTTTCTAAGTAAATATGTGTTGGATCTTCCCCATTGCTCTCTTGTGTTGGTATATGCTAAATCCCTAAAACATAAACAAGATAATACAAACAAATGGTGGAATGTATGAATAGATGAGGAGTGGAGGTGATTGGATGCCATGTTGTGATGTGTTGAATGATGGGAAAAATGGTGGAAGGGCATATTACGCATAATGAACACACCCCAAGTGTTTGATGAAGTGTTCGAATGAGAAAATATGAAATAACTAAAGGTAAAAAGGTTGAATACCACATGTTTGATAGAATGCATGAATAAACTAAGATTTAAAAGCATGAGTCACATAAATGTTCCCCATTTGGCAAGTTGTATGCATGTGTTTATTTCGCTTCTTAAATTCTCATGTGAGTTGGGAATTGTTAAAATGCTATATGTCATCATGATTTCACGATTGCTATGCACAAGCACATATGTAGATGGAGGATATTGTGAAGGAGGTTGGTAGCCCCGGTTAAGGGTGCTAACCTCTGGCTCATAAGAAAGGAAATGGTATTGTCAAGGAGGTTAGTAGCCCAGGATTATGCGGGTGCTAACCTCTGGCTCATAAGAAAGGTATTGTACTGTCAAGGGGGTTGGTAGCCCAGGGATGTGCGGGTGCTAACCTCTGGCTCATAAGTAAGGTATCGTACTGTCAAGGAGGCTGGTAGCCCAGGGATGTGAGGGTGCTAGCCTCTGGCTCATAAGAAGTGTATTGTACTGTCAAGGGGGTTGGTAGCCCAGGGATGTGCGGGTGCTAACCTCTGGCTCATAAGTAAGGTATCGTACTGTCAAGGAGGCTGGTAGCCCAGGGATGTGCGGGTGCTAACCTCTGGCTCATAAGTAAGGTATCGTACTGTCAAGGAGGCTAGTAGCCCAGGGATGTGAGGGTACTAGCCTCTGGCTCATAAGAAGTGTATTGTACTGTCAAGGGGGTTGATAGCCCAGGGATGTGCGGGTGCTAACCCCTGGCTCATAAGAAAGGTATTGTACTGTCAAGAAGGTTGGTAGCCCAGGGATATGCGGGTGCTAACCTCTGGCTCATAAGAAATATTGAAAGGACAACTCAAAGAGGAATTGTATGATGCATAGACATGTTTTAGTTTCATAATAATTATGACTTGATAAAATGTTTATGTATGAGGTTGCTAGAAATGATTATGAACTATACTCCTCCCATTACTTGTATATGATGTTGTTCGTTATTACCATTGTTAGTTAGGGGCTTGTACTCGCTGAGTATTCCATGCTCAGCCGTACTTTCATGTCGGCAGGTACCCGAGTCCCTCTCGATATTTGTGATCCGGGTCCTTGGATAGAGGAGGACTATGGCGAGGAGGAACCTTATGAGGATCTAGTAGTCGAGCCTCAGGCGGAGGCGAGAGACTTAGACCATTGGCCCCACGGGGTGACTATTGAGCGAGACAGAGTTGTATTTTGTTTTCTGTATTTTGTTAGGTGGGCCTGTCCACCTTAGGCTTAGACGTGTTGTACATATGTTAAACTTGGAATACTGTTTTGGAACTTTAGAAGAAAAAAAAGAGTTGGTTGCGCTTCCGCATTTTATGTTTAGCTTCCGCGCTCTGATTATCATTGTATTAGTATTATATTTTGCCTTGTTCATTACAGGATGGTTTGGCAGGTTTGTATAGTCCACCTAAAGTATCCCTAAACTCCTAGGGGGTATTTTGGGCGTGACATCCTATTTCCGGTTATGGGACCAAGTACTCAACCTTTTGGTTAAAGCATTGTTACTAGGAAACACCTTTCCTACACTCCATTAGGATTATAGAATTGTATTTATATCCCTATACTTCCACCAATCACAATTAATGTTCATTAACACAATGTGATTAACCTCTAGAAAATAGAGAATTACTTACAGGTATTTCTATCTCAAGATTTATTTACAGATGCGTCCCTCCACTTCCAATATTGTTATAAGCTTACGGGACAATATCTAATACTGTCTTTAATCCCTGGCTTATATTGAGAACTCATTCTCTTTTGATACTTTTAGTCAAACTTGGAATTTCAAAATATTTTAGAAATTCTTTAAAAGAAATAATAATAATAATAATTACATTTCTTTTATATATAAAATAAATTCCTCGATAAAACCATTTCATCGATAAATATCAGCACTAGGTTTTTCAAGTCCGATTTTGACAAGTATCAACTCTATATTAATTACTCTATAAGAGTTGTGGAATCTTTGTTGAGCATACACAGACTTCTTCCAATACAATATACATAACCCAACGAGCCCGTGTTTAGTCTGATGCATTGGACATTGACGATTGGCTACATCAAAGCTATATAGGCAAATACTAGAGAAGATGTCGACCTCTCAGGTTAAAGACAATCTGTCAAATAGACTACCCTAAATATAAAGACAGAATATTTCTAAGGTTATCCACCGAGCAATCTTGTTGCAGTATAAGTACTTCTTACTTATATCCTCATCTTAGTCAAGTGACCCTTCTTTCAGTGATTGAAATTCATCACTCCATCATATGAAACTAACAATGTGTAAGTTATTAGGAATACATTGTCCAAATGTATCCTGATTGACTTAGAACAATTTTAGGTTTATAAGGAACCGGAAAACCATATCTCCTTAGCAATCAATTATCAACTAATTGGATGGTTTTCCTACAATGTTATCTAAGGGACAAAGTAGTCTCATCCAATGAGATACTTTTGATATGTTACCCAATGTAAAAGACAATGTGTGAATGTAAAATATGCATTTATTGATTAAATAGATAAATACAATTCCAGAATGGCTTTCGTGGGCATATATGTCTAACAGATTTGCCCAGGGACAAAGCCAGAAAATTTTCTTTTGGGGAGGGGGGGGGGGCGAACTACATATATCAAGACAATTAATTGAAGTATGCATTTTTTTAATTTTAAAAAAAAAACAGTTCTTGGAGGGCATACATCAAATTCCAAGATCTGACTATAGTTCTAATTGAATTTATTCAATGAATGATAGAACAATGCTAACAAAACTTCATAAGTGAAAAGTCTCTTTCGTGATTCACACGAACTTTCTTTTATTCTCTTAAGCTTTTTTCCAATGGAAGCTAATGGTCCTTCTGATCCAAGATCTTTAATCTTTCTTCATTTTCTTGATTGCAATAACTTTTCTTAAGTCAATAAAGAATCAATCTTGATCCTTAGAGAAACAATCTTGATATTCAAATAATTAATCTTGATCTTTATCAAGATCAAAATTCAAACCAAGGTTGAAGATGGGAGAGGGGTGAGCATGCACTTTTGAGAGAGAGAGGGAGAGAGAGAGAAAGAGAGATTCTTGATATCCTTGAGTTGTGCGATTAGTGTTGGACGTTCCACACTAGGGATCTATATATATACTCCCTTGATTGCTAACTTGTAGATCAAGTCTAACTCCTCTTTCTAATTCTAATCCAATTAGAATTTTCTTTATATTTTAATTCCTCATTATCTCTTTCTTATTCTCTAAGAAACAAATAATTAATTACTAACTTTTAGGCCCCATTTGATTGCACTTTCATTTTCTATTTTTTGTTTTTAAAAACCAAAATTTGAAATTTTTTACACAAAACATGTTTGGTAAACATGTTTCTTTTTTTTTTGTTTTTAAAAATTAGCAACAATTTTTTTAAAAATCAAGGTAACAACAAATTTCTACTACCTCTGTTTTTTGAAATAAGAAACAAAAACAAAAAACATTGGGTGTCACACCACCATCACCGTCACCAAAACCACCACCTCCACCACCCACCACTACCCATTACCACCCACAACCCACCAGCCACACCACCACCACCACCCACAACTAGACCACCACCAATCCACCACCCACCACCACCACACCACCTTCACCACCCACCACTACCCATCACCACCCACGACCCACCAGCCACAACTAGACCACCACCAATCCACCACCCACCACCAAACCACCACCACCCACCACTACCACCACCACCCACCAATCCACCACCCATCACTCCCCTCCACCACCACCCACCACTCACCACCACCACCACCACCACCACCACACCACCACCACAACTAACCTCCACCACCACCATTATCACCACCATGGATTGGAATTGTTTACTTATTATTATGTTATAATCATAACCAAACGTGTTTTTCCTTTTTTAAAACAAGTAACAATTAGAAATGTCAAACATGTTTTCTGTTTAAAAAAATTGAAAATAGAAAATCATTTCCAATTTTAAAAAATAGAAAATAAAAACAAAAAAACGGAAATGTATCCAAACGGCCCCTTAGTATCCATAGTGTGGGGTGTCCCACCCTAGGTGGGCCCCACATATCTCACACCCCTTTTTAGTGTTACACCCCATATTAGATACCTCTTGATCTTTATCAAAATCTCATATGGGTCCTACCCATTTGGTTAATCATATCTTAAGTGATTTCACCTATTATAGTTTCACTTATACCATATAGTGAAATACATGGAGAAATTAATTAATTTAATTCTGAATTAAATTTAAAGCTTTAAGAAGGTCCTAGTGTGTAGGATCTAAAGGGATCTCCTATTTCTAGTTGTGGGACCAAGTGCTTCACCTTTAAGGTGAAACCTTGTTGCTAGGAAACTCTTTCTAATAATTCCATTAGGATCATAGAATGCTATCTAAGTATGAACTTCCACTAATCACAATAATGTCCATTAACACATTGTGACTAAACCTCCAGAAATGAGAGAATTACTTGTAAGCCAATTCTATCACAAGATTGGTTTACAGACATATCATTCCACCATCTAATATTGTTTATAAGTTACAGGACAATGTCTTATACTGTCTGTAATCCCTAGTTTATATTGAGAATTCTTTCTTTTTGATACCTTTAATCAAACTTGGACTTTTAAATACAATTTGAAATTTATTTAAAAAATAATAATAATTACTTTTCTTTTATTCAGAAAGCAATCATTTGATAAAACAATTTCATCAATAAATACCAGTTGGATTTCCAAGTCCGATTTGACAAGTATCAACTCAATATAAATTACTCCAGATGAAGAGTGGTGAAGTCCTTGTTGAGTGTGCACATGCTTCTTCAAGTATAATGTACATAACTCAACAAGCCATATTTAGTCCGGTGTGTTGGACATGGACAATTGGCTACATCGAAGTTATATAGGCAAATACTAAAGAAGATGTCGACCTCTCAGGTTAAGGACATTCTGTCAAATGGACTACCCTAAATATATAGACAATATATTTCTAAGGGTATCCACTATGCGATCATGTTACAATATAAGTACTTGTTACTTATATCCACATCTTAGTTAAGAGACCATTCTCTCAGTGATTGAAATTCATCACTGCATCTTATGGAATTAACCATGTGTAAGTTAGTAGGAATACATTGTCTAGATGTATCCTAAATAATTTAGAACTATTTTAGGTCTACAAGGAACTGGACCATATCTCCTTAGCATTTGGTTCAATACCTAAGGGATAAAGTGGTCTTATCTTATGAGATAATTTATAATATATTACCCAATGCAGAAGACAATGTGTGAATGTAAAGATACTAAATTAATAATGTAGATTAATACAAGTCCAGAATGACTTTTATGGGCATATATGTCTAACATTAATGAGGATTGGGGCCTTGGGGGGTTCAGAGGCGTGGGTTGGTCCTAATTGTTTGTTGCCCACCTTTTTAATACCCAGTAACTGTGGTTATGATTCACTCACCCCTAGGGTGGAATGCGCGCGAATTCTGTGTTCACACGCGTGTTCCATGTTTAGTGAAATAGCGCGCCTCCTCTGCTTGACACATGTCCCTTTTAACACCTGTTAATTGTGGTTAAGATTCACTCACCCTCATCTACTCTTGGTTTTTATTAAAAAAAAATTAACTCCTAAGATAATAAATCTTAACTAGGATTAAAAGGGACACATAAAGAATCAATTCCTTTATATTATATATATATATATATATATATATATATATATATATATATATATAATTACAATATTTTTGGGGGGCCACTATATACAAAATTTAGATATCATGCATTTAAAAAAAAAAAATTCTACATACATAATATTAAAATTTCAAAAAATTTGGAGGGCCATGGCCCTCCTCATCCCTGGCTATATATATATATATATATATACATATATAATTACAATATTTTTTGGGGGACACTATATACAAAATTTAGATATCATGCATTTAAAAAACAAAAATTCTACATACATAATATTAAAATTTCAAAACATTTGGAGGGCCATGGCCCTCCTCATCCTTGGCTCCCCGCCCCTGGATTCACCCACCCTTAGGGTTCACCCACTTATGCCTATAAGTGTCTTGATAAAGCTCCAAAGCAAATTTGTAGATCCATGTGTTCAGAAGCAATGTGAGTTACTTACTTCCAAAGAAGATTGGAACACTCATACAAAAAAGATGATTTTTTTATTTTGAAATCTATCAAAATGCACTAATGAAAGAATGAAGGTGTGTAGACAGTAGGAGACATCTTTGAGTCTTTTCTTTTATTATTGAGTCCTTTTCTTTTCCTTTTAGAAACCAACACAAAGAATTGTAAAGTGGTTTAGCTATATATAACCCATTTTTTTATCAATGCAAAGCAAAGAATATTAAGAATTATAAAGTGGTTTAGCTATATATAACTCATTTTTTATCAATGCAAAGCAAAGAACATTTTTGTTGTGAAAAAGGAAGGTGTAACAACCTCTTTAAGAATCGGCAGAAGTCTTTTTCCCTAGGAAAAGTATTAGAACTGTCTTTATTTTATTGCGTGTTACCTTGAATGGATAAGCGTAGTATGAAAGTGCACTAAGGGCCTTGAATGACACTGATGTAAAGGCTTTTGGAATTGCGAGCCCCTTAAATGGGGTGATGCCTAGTTGTCAGGTTGGCAAAAACAACGAAACTCCCTTGTAAAATCTGAAGTTCGGTCTGGCATATAAGGAGTTCTTGAGTCTAGTCCTCGGGTGATGTTAGAAAGCATTAGCAAATGGACCCGCTATTTACAATGTATTCATCTATTTGTAAATAATATAAGATAAGGTAAATTACATTTACCTCCTAATTTACCTCCCCTCATCCATACGTTTATACATTGACTTTCCTATCAGGCTCATCATATTAACTCTATTAACTAATGATACGATTTTCCAATTTTGCCGTTGAAGCACGTAAGCTTAGTTTGAAAGCTCAACTCAAAAAACAATATATAAACGTCCCAAGCCATCATGTGTCCCTTTTAACACCCATTAACTATGATTAAGATTTACTTACCTTTAGGGTTTATCCATCTCACATTAGTTTTTTTTAAAAAAAAAACCTTAGGTTGATTATACTTAACCATAGTTAAAAGGGGCTCTACAAACCGTCATATGTCCCTTTTAACACCGTTAAGATTCACTCACCCCTATGATTCATCAATCTAACATTGGTTTTAAGAAAAAAATAAAAATATTAATATTAGGTTAATTATGTTTAACAACGGTTACAGGATCTCTACAAGCCCCACTTGTCCTTTTTAACACCTACTAATAATGGTTAAGATTAACTCACCCCTAAGATTCATCCATCTAACATTGGTTTTTAGAAAGAAAAAAAGACTTAGATTGATTATACTTAACCACAATTAAAGGGGGTTCTACAAGCCGCCACATGTCTCCTTTAACACCTATTAACTATGGTTAAGATTCACTCACCCCTAGGATTCATCCATCTAACCTTGGTTTTTAGAAAACAAATACTTAGGCCGATTATGCTTGACCACAATTAAAGGGGGCTCTACAAGCCGCCACATGTTCCCTTTAACACCCACTAATTGTGGTTAAGATTCACTCACCCCTAAGATTTATCCATCTAACCTTGTTTTTAAGAAAAAATAAAAAATATTAACTTTATGTTCATTATATTTAACCATAGTTAAAGTGCCTCTATAAGCCGCCACGTGTCTCTTTTAATACTCACTAACTACGGTTAAGATTCACTCACCCCTAGAGTTCATCTATCTAACACCCTGAGGTTTGACGAAAAAACACATAGACCCTCTCAGGTTTTAGAAAATACATTAGGTACCAATACTTTTCTTCAAAATATTGACTCTTACATCCCTTCCATCAGTTGATGACCGTTAGTCAACTAATAGAATGATGATGTCATGTGATAAAGTGGTACGAACTACTAAAAATGCCCTCTCTATTAAAGTTGTCATTTTTCACTTTTCTCATATACGAAATTGTCCCCTCATTTTTTATTTTTAAATGAAGTCAAAACCTCTAGGGGTGGCCATGTGTCTTTTTTGACACCCCTTGAGGTGGCCACGTGTCCTTCTTGACATCCGTTAAATGGGGTTAGATTCACCCACCCCTAGGGTCACCCACCCATCTTTGTTTTTTTTTTTTTTCTAAATATTAATTCTTTTTTTAAAATTTAAAAATTGTTTCTAAGGTTTTTTTAATATTAAAATATTTAAAAACAGAATTAATATTTTTATAAAAAAAAAACAAGGATGGATGGGTGAACCCTAGGGGTGGCCACGTGTCCTTTTTGACACCCCTTGAAGTAGCCACGTGTCCCTTTTGACACCCCTTAACTGTTGTTAAGATTCACCCATCCCTTGGGTTCACTCACCCATCATTGGTTTTTTTTATAAAAATATTAATTCTTTTCTTATATATTAATTCTAATTTTAAAATTTAAAAACTGTTTTTAAGGCTTTTTTAATATTAAAATATTTTTTAAAAGAATTAATATTTAAAAAAGAACCAAGGATGGTCGGGTGAACCCTTAAGGTGGCCACGTGTCCTTTTTGACACCCCCTTAAATGGGGTTAGATTCACCCACCCCTAGGGTTCATCCGCCCATCTTTGTTTTTGTTTTTAAGAAAATATTAATTTTTTTAAAAAATATTTTAATATTAAAAAAGTCTTTAAAACAGTTTTTAAATTTTTAAAAAAGAATTAATATTTAGAAAGAAAAAAATACCAAGGATGGGTGGATGAACCCCAGGGGTGGGTAAATCTAACCCTATTTAAGAGGAGTCAAAAAGGACATGTGGCCACCTCAAGGGGTGTCAAAAAGGACACGTGGCCACCCCTAGAGGATTTGGCTTCATTTTAAAATGAGAGGGCAATTTCGTATATGAGAAAAATGGAAAATGATAACTTTAGTAGATGGCATTTTTGGTAGTTCATACCACTTTATCACATGACATTACCATTCTGTCAATTGACTAATGGTCAATGGAAGAGGTGTAAGTGTCAATATTTTAAAAAGTAGGGGTACCTAATGTATTTTCTTAAACCTGAGGGGTTCTATGTGTACTCTCATGGGTGTAAATGTATTTTCTCCTTTATTTAGTTGACTTTGTCATTAAGAAGGGTAATTTAGATATTTTAAAATGTCTAAATGATGACATCATCAAAGTTCATCCATATAAGTAACAGCCAACTAAACGGATATATAATGGGTTCTGTTATAGACAATCAAAGTTGAGGAAAGGTCAGTCTAATTTCAGAAACAAGAGGGAGGTTTCTAAAATTTCACCGAACCTCCCGTGAGGTGAGTGTAATTTACCATAAAAGATAACACACTTGATAAATCTCTACCTTTGATTTGGAAATGGAATTTATGTGTACGTTAACTATTTCCCTTGTAAAAATTAAGAACAACGAAAATAATTTCAACCTCGGACTGCACTGGCTGGTGGGGGGGTATTACCGAGGAGAACTGTTGGGGATTTAACAATAGCTAACCCAAATCCGGCCTGAAAACTTTGGGCCCCAAACTGAGCCCAGGCCCAAGTACCTCACCTGTTTGTTGGTAACAGAGAACTCCACATTTTCAAGAACCTTCCAGTCATTTGTAATCTTGTTTTCAAACGTTCCTCTTGGATTTTCTTTTCTTGCACTTGGTTTTTTCTTCTTCTTCGCCTTATATATAATCTTATTATTATTTTCATTTGTTCTCCATCTCTGCTTCTAAATTCTAATGGCCACTGTTCTAAGAACTCCAGCCTTTCTCCCCACTCCTCTAAGCCTAAGCACCTCTTCCTTGGAAACCCCAAAACGTTTATGTTTTTCTTTCAAACCTCTGCATATAAATCTTTCCCGTTTTTCCAATTCCCGCAGATTTCCAAGGTTTCTACCCTTTGCTGAAACTACAGAAGCCAACGAGATTGAGGAAACTGAAACCCAGGTATTGTTTTTTGTTTTTTTTTGTTTTAATAACTATTTGTTTTATATTTATCTGTCGTAAAATAATTGTTGATTTTGCTGTTCTTCAAGTTGGGTAAGCTTGGATTTATTTAATTTTTTTTCCTGGGTTTTAAATTTTGTGGGAAGGAAGATACATGGGATTCTAGTTGTTATTTGGTTTCCTTATTTCGTTGCTGTTTTCTTTGAATTATAATTGTAGTTAAACTTGAGTGGAATGACTGGAATTTCTAGTTCCATTTGAAGCTTCATTGGGAATTTCCATATCTCTGTAAGTCTAATAAAAGTTGGTTTATTTGTTGATGGTATGAGATGTGTCTTAAAGAAAAATTTGATGGAGTGTCTAGGTTTGGTTAGATGAGAAAAATTTTGGGGTTTATGGAGGGCTGAAAAAGGAGTTCCTTGGGTTAGTAGAGCTGGGTGTGGGAATCCATGGTGAGAGCTGGGGTTTGAGTCTATGGGTATGAGGACTAGATGAACAGGTGAGCATTAGTTTTTGGGTTTAGAAGGTGGAGATAAATGTAAAGAAAAAGAGAGAAGAAAGGGGATAATTTAAATTTATGAAATTATTATTCGAGTTAGATTTAGGTTACTGATCATATGAATTAGATATGATTTTTCAAGTTGATGTTTGAGTCTAGTTTCTACTTTCTAATGGTGATCAACCATTCTTTTTGCAGCATAATAGGTGTATTCCCTGCACCAGGTGGTATGGGAGAAAGTCCTTAGTTTGTCAAGTAAGAAAGTGAGGCAGATACCGATGCTTTCGGATGCCTACAGAATATCTTTGAGTGATATAGAAGCTACTACCCAGCTTGCTTGCTGTCATTTACATTTAGTTAGGACAGCAGACCATTGGTTATGCGTTGCCACCAATTCTCAATAAACGGTGGAGGATCAAATTGCTATTGATAATCCGTTTTTGAGTTCTCGGTTTTCAATAGCACCGAAGCGACTAATGAACTGCACGTAGTAGTGGTTAATAAAGTTTTTTGTTTTATTTTATTTCTATGGAGTAATGGAAGAAGCAAATAGCATCGAGTTTGAGTTTATTTCAACTCGTTTGGTAGGTTCTATGGAGGCAGATGAATTAGAAAAAGAAAACTGATTTCTCTGTTGGGTTATTAGATTATTGTTATTATTATTTTTTGTTGGAGTAATGGAAGAAGCATATGGCATCCATGGTTCAAAATATCGGTATCGGGTGCCGTATCGGTAAGTCCAAAATAGGATACCTATCGACAGATTGGACCGTATCGAATGGATACGGCAGAAAAAATCAGCATACGCTAAAAAACACTTGGATACGCAAGGAAAAACTTGGATACCTTGCATAAAACTTCTTTTAATACAAATATAAGCTAAAAATAAACTAAATGATGGCTTCTTACTATGTTTATAACCATACATATGAGAGTTAATAATTTTATAAGTTAAAAAAGGCATGCATGTTGATAAAAATGTATGAAAATACAAACCATAGTCACTTAGCTAAGTATAAGAAAAACAATTTAGATATTAAAATCTTGCATTCTATAAGTTAAATAAGAATGTATTAAATTACAACCATAAATTTTAAGTTTAATGTAAGTCTTTTTATATTGAACTGTTACACTGTTAGTTGACATTTTGACCATGTAGATTAAAATATGAGACTTTTTACCAAGGTTTTGGGGTTAGGTAATTTTTGATGTAATAAAATTTTAATATTTGAGAAATACCTTATCATTTGAAAGTTGAAATTTTGACCCAATCCCTAAAATAGTAAAATGTGCTAAAAATAGGATTTTGTTTTTGAACTGAAAAGTTGACTTTTTATTCTTCAGGGATTTGGATCCAAAATAATTTTTATTGAATTCAAATGGAGGGATAACCTTATTTACATATTAATATCTTAAGTAAATAAAATTAATTTAAAACTATTTACTTAAATAATATTTTATGTAAATAAGTTGTGTGTATCGGGTCTGTTGTGTAAATCCTAGTATCGGGCCTATATCGGTCCTGTTACGACCTGATACGCCCGATATGGGGGAGTTTTTTTTTTCAATGTACCAGTATATCAGGTAGCTTGAAATAGGATACGTATAGGCCGGTATCGGTCGATACGTATCGAAATTTTAAACATCGAGTTTGAGTTTGTTTCAAATCATTTGGTAGGTTCTGTAGAGGCGGATGAATTAGAAAAAGAACATTGTTTTCTCTGTTGGTTTATGAGATTTTTTTTTTCGTTGGAGTAATGGAAAAATCATATGGCATTGAGTTTGAGTTTGTTTTAACTCACTTGGTAGGTTTTGTAGAGGTAGAGGCACTAGTATGTCCAATGTTTCCGGACAATCTGTCAAGTGGTCATAAATTTAAATTTACTACCATTGCACATTTTTGATTTATTTTAATGAATAAAAAATAATTTTAAAAAATATTAGCTAGAATCTTATTTTTGTTATAGATTGTTGTCTACATAAGGTGTAATTATATCCAGCTGATCTATTTATTGGCCTGAATGTTTTTAGAAAATTTAAATTTGCTACTTCTATTTTAAAATATAAATAAAAAATTAGAAAAATCAGTAGTAAATTAGCCGATCAACTCAATGTGTTATTGTCATAACATTTCTTATGAGGTATAGCTCTATAACTTATGTACTTGTGCTTGTTGAGTTTTGACATCCATTTGAGATTTTATTGAGTATTGGGATGTATTAAACAATTTTACATATGTTACATTCATGTATGAAATACTAGTTGCCCAGTAGAATAGTAGATGGACCCTAGAGGGGGGCGGGGTGATTAGGGTCTATGTCAAATTTTAAAATTCAATCTATCTCCCTAAGAGGAATTTCAACTTAAGTAAGTTAAAAAAAATTAGAAACTATGCAATTCTACACAAGCTTCACACAAGAATATAAAGAGAAGAGTTAGAGAGAATGCAAACACTTGACACACGATATTTGTTCATGAGGTTCGGCAATTTCCGCCTACGTCCCAGCCTCAAACTACCCGTTAGAGGATTCATCACGATTTATTCCCAATCCCCAATCTCTCTTCCGGGTCGAGATTAAAACCTTACTAGGGAACAATCCTCCCTAGACTTAGTCCACTTTCCGGGTTGGGACCTAACCGTTTACAAAGCTCTCCGGTTTCACGTACAAGAGTCCCTCGGACCTCTTGATTTCAATACACTCTTTGTAGAAGAGGTTTACAATCTTGATTGTGCTCCTTGGATGAGCTGATAAAGACTTTAACAGACTCTAGAAAATCTCCCAAAGATTGAAGTTGAATAGCTCAAGAATTGGGATTTGGGGATTCTAGGTTCAACTTTGATAGATTTAGAAATCTAAGTTTGGAATGAATGATTCTAAAGATTGGAAGTATTGGAGTTCTTGTTTTGTTCATAAATTATCTCATTTTATAGCACTTCAATAAGATAGCCGTTAGAGGCTTCATTGGAACAAAAAGAGCTGTTAAAAAACTAGCCGTTACAGAGTAAGAATACTCTGTCCCGCGCCATTCGGTCGTCCGAATGGTGATCCCATTTCTTGGGTCGTCCGGATGCTCCATTGGGTCGTCCGCATGGATAAGAATGGAATAACAGTAGCCAGACTGAGATTTGATTTCTTCATTCGGTCGTTCGAATGGCCTTTTTCACCAGAAACAATGTTTTTCAAATCTTTTCTTTCTGGGATGATTCTATGGGCCTTCTAACTTATTTTAATCATGATGATTACCATATTTTAGGTCCGTAGAAAGATTTCCAATTTAGTCTAAAGGCACCTAAGGTCAATCTAAGTAATTGAGCATTCAACTTGACCAAACTTTGAGGATTTCTTACATAAATCGTAGACTCTTTAAATAAAACAATAAAACTTTCTAGAGTCTTTATCTTTGATCTTCATGATCCGTTCTTCAATCTTCTTTGATGATCCGACTAGGACTTTGGGCGTGATCTTCTTGATTTAAGCTTTTGGCTTGATCTTTAGCATCTTCAATATGATTAAACTTGATCCAATTGGCTTGCTTGACTTTATGATGAATCTTTTCATCGATTGAGTATTTTCATGCTTTTTCCATGAATGGCTTTTGCTAATGCTCTTGAAATACTGAAATTCACTTGAACTCATAGAAACATTAGTAATATAAATATCTTTTCATTATTGTGTTATCATCAAAATTAATATGGAGACCTAAGATTGGAAACCTATAGGCTAACAATACTATACACCGCTGCCAGCACAACCTTTCTTTCATTCCAAATCCACCTCTTGTATTTTTTGGTTTTTTAGCATTCTTTGACCCCTAAGTATATTTATGTATGCTTTAGCATTTTCTAAAGATTCAGCTAAAAATTTCACATTTTTCCTAATTTTTTCTTTTTAAATTTTATGATTTATCAATGTGAAAAATCCCATAATTTGGTGCTGAATTTTGAAATTCGGCCGAAATATTGTTTTCCAAACCTGCAAAACTTTCTGCAAAATTGAATTTTAAAACCTTGGACATAAGAAGTGATAGCCAATTCATACTAAGTATTCAAGAATTGACAAAACTGCATGGGTAGTCTAAGGCCAAAATTCCAGAAACAATGTAAATTACCGCAGATATACACTGGGAAAAGAAGTTCTTAGTATCCAGCTTTGATTGCTCATAGTATGCTCAAGTATTTGATTGAGGAGTAATGCTCTCTCTAAGATCTAGAAAACTATAGCTAGCAGTTTTACCTGAACTATTCTACTTTTTGTTTTTCTCCGTGCCAAAAGTTAAACACTTCCTGACACTACAACACTTTTTGTAGACATGTACAAACAAAGTTGCATGGTAATTTCTTTCTAAGATACTTCATGTCATGAATTAGCCTCTAAAAAGGGAAAATTTATACCCGCCTCACTCATTATTTGACCATGTCAAACGTAAGTGTTGTGACTTCGTATATATACTCTTCAAGGACCTCGCCCTCCTTTTTTTTTCTTTTGTTCTTGAGCAGGTGTCCTCTCTATAAATGCTCTTTATTTATAAGCACCTCGAGATTGTTTTTCTTCTTTCTTTATGGGTAGGGTTTTCAATTTCTTAGGTGCCAAAAAGATTCATTTCACTGGGCAGTTACTTGAATCGTGAATACATGATTTTAATGATATTGTTTATGAGCTTTTATGTAATTCTATTTTACTTGATTGGAATAAAATTGATATTCATTCTCACGCTACTTGTTTGATTTAAAAAAAAATACATGGCCATATTTCCTTATTTTGTTACTGCATCAAATTCGTTAATCAATTATACAAAACCCAATTTCTGTTTGTATTTTAAAATTTTTATTTATTTTTAAGGTTGCTGCACTAGACACTTGATTAAACTTGCCCCTGATGCCAAGTGTGTTGTTAGGGATAGTATTGTCCTTAATATCATTTTATTATTCGTCTTGTAATTAGTTTCTTTATGTTCTTTTGTAATGATTATTTTTTCCGCCCAATTATTATATTAATAATAGAGACTTTAGGAATCGTAAACAATTACTACGATTTCCATATTATCTTCTTTCTTCTCTCTTCTTCTCCTCATCATCAAGCCCTTGTTTATCCCAACTTGGTATCAGAGCAGCAATTTTTTAAAGATTATTGGAGGGAATGTAGGGAATCAAAAGCTGTAAATAGTGTCGTGAACGGCGCTGGTGCCGTGAACAGTATGGAATGACATGAATGATTAGGGTTTTGTAATGGGGGATATATGCTGGTTTGTGTTATTTTTTTCAGATTTTTAGAGTCGTATTTCATAAAGGATGTGTATTTCTCTCTGACAAATTCGAGAATAATACAGATCTGAGTAATCTGATGCATGTCTGCATATGATAAGTTTTTTGGTGGAGATTGGTAGTATTTGATGTGTTTTCTTTTTATGAGTCTTACAAAATTGGTTTCATGTCGATCATAATTGTTTTGAAGGAGTTGTGAGGATTTCACCACACCATGTTTAACGCCCCCTTAAGTTTTTTGGCATCATATGACGCATATTGAAGTGTGACCTCAATTAGATTGAAGGGTTGTGTGTGGAAGTTATTTAAAAGGTAATGTTGAAGCTGTGGAGCTGTTGGTTTGTCATTTCAATTTTAGACAAGAGTTACCACAACTTCTAGTGTATCGGGTACTGGTAGTGTTGGGCTACACAGGAGTACTCATGGTGAAAACCCAGGGTTGTAGATCATTACTGTAAAGTTGGATGAGACTAATTATTTGGAGTGCTAATCTGCAGTCAAATTTTTATTGGTACTAGAGACAAGTTGGGATATGTAAATAAAAAGGTGAATAAATCAGCCCCTGATGATCCTAAATCTGATAGATGAGAAGCAAAAAATTTAATAGTTATGTTTTGGCTTCTACACTCTATGCAATATGAAATTAGTAGATGGTTCTTATTTCTCATAACGGCAAGAGAGATTTGGGATTCTGCAGCCCAGAAATATTCCCAGTAGGGAGTATTGCAACTGACAACAAGAGATTTCCCATCTATGCCAGGGGGAGATGACTCTTGCTGGATATTTTGCCTTATAGTTTGTTGGAGCAACTTGGTCATTATAAGGAGTACAAACCTATTTGTCTTACGTTTTTTTTTTTTGGTTAACTCAACTACACCACATGGTGATAGCTGAAGGCATATTTTTCTTACTGATGCTACTTAATTGAAGATGTTTTTGGAAAGAACTAGAATATTTGAGCTTTTGGCTGGAAAACACAGAGCATGAGCAAGCTCATATTTAGATTCTTGGACAAGCCTCTGCCGCCCCTAAATCAAGTCTATGCTTAAGTCCAAAGTGAAGAGAGTTGGAGGGTAGTTTTACTTCAGAATCAGGTGGGGGAAAAATGTTCTCTTGCCTCTGATATAGAGGGGAGGTAAAGGGAGTGCAAAGAAATTTGGTAAGACTTATACTGGGATTGATGAGAATGATAAGTTGAAGTGTGATCACTATGGTTGTCTATGTCGCACTAGAAAGACATGTTGGGATTTGCATGGTCACCCGATTAGTTTTCTTGTCCTAATTCTAGTATTCTACTGCTACCCATACATAAAGTCTCCAGGTCTTTCTACAGCTCTTGTCACACCACAACCTATATCTGAGGATCTATCTCATTAGGGTGTAATTCCCTCTTAAGGAAGTGGGTACTATTTCTAAGGAAGAATTGGAGAACCTATGATGTATAATGGCTCAACTGGAAGGCCCATCTACCTCTTCCACCTCCACATTTGCTCACACGTTTATTTCCTCATCGTACGACGCTTGGCTCAACTCTTTTGGTCCATCCTAGATCATAGATTCATGAGCCTCATATCACATTACTGGTTTGTCCATTTTTTCTTCATACAATATCAGTTCAAGTAGAGACAAGTTTGTATCCCTTTTTTCCCCAAAATATTTGCTCCATTTCTTTTACTTGCTGATTCTCACCGCATATTTTCCCCCAAAATATTGAACTTAAAAATAAAAAATTTAACACACACTTTTATATCCGTTTTTCCCCCAAAATATTTTGAACTTAAAAATAAAAAAGTTAAACACACACCTTTGTATCCATTTTTCCCCCAAAATATTTTCTCCATGTGTTTTACTCGCTGATTCTCACCACATTTTGGTTAATTTGGGATTTTACAACCAAATCCAAGTGAATTTGCTGATGAAAAACCAAGAATTTTTTTCCCAAAATATCTCATCAATTTTTTCAATGTTGACCGACATATTGCAAGTTTCGTGCTACAAATAGATAAAAATTTCATGCCGAGATAATGTGATATTTGTGAGATGCTGTGATTTATGGCAAAATATTTGTGCTATTTGCGATATTCTAAAAAAAGATTAATATTAAGGATTGATATTTCCATGGCCCGAGATGTTAATATATATTGGCTGATATATGTAGTATTTTTCGCTAATTTATTAAATCATGATCAAAATTGATATAGGACAGGCCTAGAATTTCTTTGATCATGCATGCAGAATTAGGACATCACTTTATGACTGTAAAACAAGGTTTTAAATAATGGTTTCAGTCTCCGTAATGGTCTTGCCAAAAGGCCCACCTTTACGTAATGTAATGTCCTTGTTTTACATAAACAACTAATTTTTTTTTAAGAAAATGTAAAATTAAGGAAAAATAGTTTAGATTGATAAATAAACATCACCAGAAATAAATGCATATTATGTATAATGTATTCAAGTTAATACTTTATCAAGCTTAGTTAATACATTGTGAGATAAAAATGAAATACATGATTCAAATCATCATAGATTTATGGATTTACCTATGGAATCCATGAATCTATGTTATAAACTTGCAAATATGCATTAACTGACAACCATTAATTGGAATGTTTTTGAGAGATCTTTCACAATCAGCAAGCCTGAAACTAACTTTTCTCAAAAATGGTTTCAAAGCTTTGATCTATCGATATGTAACATAGATCTAGTTTTTCTTATCTATCAGAGATCTTTTATTTATTTTTATCTCTTTGGCTCTAGAGGGGGGAAAAGTGAAAGGTTTGTAAGAAGTGGGCTAGAATGGGTTTCAAAAACCCATGGCATGTAATACAGCATCAAACATTGTGTAACGTTCATTGCGTAATTACGTGACTTTGTATTGGTTGAGGTATTATCAAAACCTTTATGTAATAACTGTTTTGGTGAGATTTATTACTATGGTAAAACAAGCTTTGATTAAGCCCATAATTAAGAAATTCTTCATGGGTTGGGTAAGAAGAAGCATGTTTCCAATAAGAATCTCTAGCAAAAATTAAAAAGAAGAAAACCATTGGCCTTTGAATAGGCGTATGATCACTATTCTAAGAATAAAAACTCTTTACAAAAACATTCAACACAATTCTAAATATTCAATTCAACCCACAGCCCCTTAAGTTCTAATCCTAACGTTCTTTATAGTTGAAACATAAAAATAAATCTACTTTAATATTTTCATAATCATGCTTTGACTCGAAAGTAAGACAATCAAAGCTAAGCCTAAGCTAAAGCAATTCTAGTGGTGCTAATTCAGTTGTGGCCCCATGTAATTCTCACCTCGTTCCACATGATTTCTTAGTGGGACTCATACAACTCATATTGTGAGTTTGATACAACGCATCAATGCGGCACATCGAGTATTGATGCTCCCTTCCCCACCTGCAGGCCTAGGGAACCATTTGATTGTATCTCAAGACCTCCAAAATGCATTCTTGAGTGAAACAAGTATGATCCAATTTAATATACTTTTTTGACGAGAGTAATGATACAGCATATCTGCAGCATACTGGGATTTGGAATACCCTAGTATATCAGCTCCTGCTTCAAGTACCTAGGTAACACACTTAGCATGGTTGGAAATCAAAAAAAAGAAACACACTTAGCATGGTTTCTGGTAACAAAGCCCCTTAAAATTGACATTTATCTTCATAAACTCACTAATATTGCATTCTTTAAATTGATTACGTGTACATCCAGATATGTCTTCACCTTTTTAGAGGCTTTCAGAGGAAATGTAACATGACGATACATTATGGGAAAGTTTTGTTTAACTGAAGTCATTGAGCTGCAATGCCTTTTGTAAATATGGTATCTTCAGGAATTTTTTGACAATTTTATTGGCTTATCTTAGATTTTTGAATCTGAAAGGATACTACTGCAGTATTGTGCCTTCAGTGCTTCTGTTATCCTAAATCCTAATGTCTTTTGAGCATGCAGGCGATTCCAACTTATCCAATCATTTGGCTTCATTTCTTAACCTGAATTTAACATTGTCAGATAATCCTTTTCAAAATTGACATATTCTTGGACCATTATTCATATTTTTACAATAGTCAAAAGAGTGATTGATGTGATGTTTAGGGTTTAGGATCATCTGATCAGGCTGATCTTTACTCTTGGAAGGCCTTTCTGGTTTGACAGTTCAGAGTTCAGACTGATGATCACGGGCCACATTATGATACTTTTAATGGAAATATTAAGCCTAACACCATGTTAGTGCCTCATAATTACCCTAATGAAGTATTGCTTCCTTCCTTTCTTTTTTTAACAGGAAAATTCAGATGGTGAAGTTCCCTTTGAAGATGGTGCAAGTGATAGTGACATCGATGATTCAGAAGAAAAACCAGTTTCAGCCATCATGGAAGCATTGCAATCATATAAAGAAGCTTTAGCAAGTAATGATGAGGCCAAGGTTACTGAGATAGAAACCTTCCTTATATCCCTTGAAGTCGAGAAAATGTATCTTGCAAGGAAAGTGGCCACTTTGTCTGAAGAACTATCGTCTGAGAGGGATAGGATTCTTAGGATCAGTGCAGACTTTGATAATTTTCGGAAGAGGACAGAAAGAGAACGGCTTTCACTGGTAACAAATGTGCAAGCGGAAGTTTTGGAGAATCTGTTGCCCGTTTTGGATAACTTTGAAAGAGCTAAATCCCAAATCAAGGTGGAGACTGAGAGAGAGGAGAAGATCAACAACAGCTATCAAAGCATATATAAACAATTTGAAGAGATTTTGGTTTCATTAGGTGTTGTTCCTGTGGAGACAGTTGGGAACCCCTTTGATCCATTGGTGAGTTTTTCTATTCTTTTGACCTTTATTAAAAGAAAATATACTGGTTAGCATGGGAGGGATGAAGCCTTCCTGACGCAGGACAAGAAGTAGGGTCTGTATTGAATAATTACAAACAAAGGACTAAACTTTAGTGTATAATATAGATAGAAAGAGACGATGGGGAGAAGAGACTGGCATAGAGTCACACTGATTCATTAAAATGTTAGAGAAGAGTCTCACCATATCACCTTGTAGAAGGAGCATCATCTTCATCAGAGGATTCACCTAGATGCGACTTAATTTTTGAAATGACTTCTTCTCTCATGCTAATTATTTATTATCTATAGCTAGAGGGGGGACATATATTTGTTACAAACTAAAATTACACAACTTGTGTGTACAAAGAACCTACACAGCACATGTTTGTACCCTATAAACCACTTACAACGTCCAGACTTCACATATGTGGACAAAGCCCCTGCACAATACATGCATGCCACCCTATAAACCACCCAACACCATAAATCACGTATACAGCACATGTCACCTTATGAACCACACGAGAACTCCACAACACAAAACCATGGTTTAAAAAACTGTCACATTTCATTGTGTATCTTACAAAATATGTCTGTTTCCATGGTACCGACATATGGCTTTCCCATGACATAATATTTACAATATGTCTAAACACATCTCCTAATGTTTCAATACATTTCATGCCGTTCGTGCTGAAACATTACTTTATTATTTAAGTACAATATTTTGGTCTGTATGTAGAGAAATATTGACTGCAAAGAATATTCCGAATCATGGTTCAAAATTTCGACACTGTGTGGTCAATTTCGGTCGAAATGTGTAACTTACAAGTTACATGGGCCCCGAAACGAAATCAACATGCAGATATAAAATTATTTGGTTTTGGGAAGTATTTCGATCATTATCCTATCATTTTGGTAAACTTCAGTTGGTATTTTAATTAAAATAAACAAAAATGTGAAAAACGCTATAAAACTACATGTTTTTTATATGATTATTTTTCTACTAACACCAAGTATATAAATGTATATAATTAATATTATTACATATTTACATTGTGATTATATAAGATAACTAATTATTTAAACCTCAACTTGGTAGACAATTTTGTAAGTCAAATATAGGAATTAATTCAAATTTTTTTTGATAATTCGCAAGTAGTTTTGGGAGTTTTTGCTATCAAACTCCTCAAAATCGAAAATATTGGGGAAAGTAGGAAAAAAAATCGTTTCAGGAAATGATGAAGTAAAGATAAATTTAATTAGGAGTTAAAAAATACAAAGAAAATCAAATTACATAAGAGATGCATTTGGAATGGAGAAAAGACATGTGTTGGCGGTAGTGTATATACATGACAATTGATAAGTTACATTGTTACAATACAACCATTCAAATAATTACAATATATATACACGTATCCAAACACTAGATCTTATAAACATGCAAGCTTGCTGATTAATACATTAATCTGAAATACATAAACCATAATTTATTCTCAAAATGCTACATAAAGTTCAGGATTTCACACAACTTCAGACACTACATAACTAGACTGCTAGAGCCCTCAACTTTCTCACTCTTCGTCATCGTTTACTTGCAGATTGATTTCCATCGCTGATTGAGATGTTTTCTTATTGAACTTCTAACTTCAAAGGACACATTGGGTGGGGTTTTTCAATACGATAACCACTAGCTAAATATTCCTTCAAATGGGTTAACCTACTGCCCTGTTAACAATGTTTTAATTTCATCCCACGAAGGTGTCCTTAAACCAGATATCATCCAATCCGACATGTGTTTTGTATAAAATTACCATGCTATCATTCAATATTATTTTTTGCCCCTTTCACAGTAAATCTGCCATGTGTTTTGTAAAACATGTGATATGAATAAAGTTTGCATTAATCTATGAATTGATGTGAAACATATGTATAATACTTATATTTTCAAATTAACTAGGTTCACATCATAACATAAGCTTCAGACTCTTACTACATTACACAAGTTGCACAAGACATGAACAAAAGTGACTAATTCTAAGTTCTCGATAATGAATCTGATTTTTTTAAATATTTTTAGTCATAAATTTTATTTTATGAATAATTATGGTTAATTAACTTAAAAACCAGATTTTTTTGTAATTTAATTATTATTGGTTTGTATTATTCCTTAATTTTAAAATTATTAATATTTATTTAGAAGTAATTATCCAAATTTTTAGATATAATTAAAGCTAAACTAATGACAAGACTTATTTTAATATTTCAAAAGAGTAAAAAATCTGGCTAATCCATAGATCGATGGAATATCATACTAATATTGCACTGAATATAGACTACCAATCATCATTTTATAATAAAAAACAATTGAAAATAATAGGTTTTAATATTTTCATTCAAAAAAATAAAAAATAGGTGTAATAATAGAAACTTTCATTTTTTTTTTCAGCCAATCGATAGATCGATTGAAAACATTGAACATATTATGGTTTCACATGAAATGAACTTAAATTAAACCTACAAATTAAGAAAACAATTAAAATTTTACCTTTCAATTGTTTTTTGTAGATTTTTAATTAATCCACCGACTCCCTGCGTAGATCTTCATCTCCTTTGGGTTGATTTTCACCCAAAAGACTCCTAGTGAAAGAAATCAATCAACAAACTAAAACAAAAAATCCTGAAGTGTGTTGGCACTGTCGAAGTTTCGACGTATTTATAATTAAAACAATCTAAATTTCTCGCAATTGTTTGTGAATTTTGTAATAACTCGTGAAACTTGGCGAATTATTCCAAAAAATTGATGAATTATTGTATAAATAGTACCATCCTGAGTCAATACTTTGTTGACTTGCGAATTAATGATAATTTATCTAAATTATCAATAATTCACATAATTTTCAGACCTTGAAGATAAGTTGGAGCGACCTAATAACTATGTGGATATAAGTTTGCCGTTTGCCTTTATTATGTATTGTTTCTCTTTTATGAGGATGCATTAGTTCATGACCAACGTTTTAAACCATTAATTATGTTTAAATTTTACTTTTAAAGTTTCAGACTTGTGCAGTGGCTTATGTCTCTTGTTATTTATTTTTTAACTTTAAATGGTTGTTGTAATGGATCATCTAAATAAGACCATTACATTGTTCTCATCTATTTACTTTAGTTGCTTTTATTTGCCTATTATCTTATATGTACCTAAGAGACATTAATATCTTTTCATCTTGTTAGTATTGTAAAAGATCTAGGGGGAATAAGGTCATTATTATATTCCTCTTTCCTCTTCTATATTATTTATTAACTCTCAAAACCCTAAAGCTCCATTCCTTAAATTTCTATTTGGTATCAAAGACAAGGCCTTCGTTTTTCATTTCTTTTAATAGAGTGTTCGTGAACAATGCCCTTAAACAGTGTTCGTGAACAGTGCGGTGAACAATGTTCGTAATAGTACAGTGAACAGTGTCTATCTTTTTTTCTGATTTTTTTTCTAATAGTACTAAAAAGAAAATCAGATTGTTGGACTATTATTTACAATAATTTTTTGGAGGCTATAAGGGTTTGGTTTGGGTGTGATTGAATTATTCTACTTGCCTATATTAAGATAATTGGTGGAAAGTTGTGCGGTGTATGGCTTGCTGATTTGCGTAAATCAACATTGATTTAGCTCTCTAGTTGAGGTGTTTTTGTTGTTTGGGTGATTCGAGTTATTCCGTCAAGTGTTTTAATCCCTAAAATAGTGTATGTCTGGATTAGCGGTATAGAGGGCAACTCCTCTAGCACAGTTTCTCCCGGGTCTACTTTTGTGATTTATTCCTCTAAGAATCATAGTCTGCAGATTAGTACAGTACATCTGAATAGGAGGAATTATTTAGAATGGTCGCAATCTGTCAAGATGTTTATTGGCAGCTTAGAAAAGTCGGCTATATTACCAATAGGATAGTAGAGCCAAGTGTAACTGATCTAGCTCATCAAATGCTGGTTAGTCTGTTGAATTTCCACTGAACTAAGAGAAAATAAGATTTGTGTTATTTATTCTGAGCTATTTCTATATTTTACTAAATAACTATGTTATGCCAAATAAATACACTCATATATTGCTTTTCTGATTTTATCTATTCAGATTATTATTTTTCTCCTTTTTATATATTTTTGAATTGCTTATATAATTTGATTTGCATATACAAACATGTAATCTAAATTATTCTTTTTTCATAAATTACATAAAGCTTACTTAAGCCTTATGTAATTTTTTTCTTGAGTTTGCGAGTTTACATAATGCTTGTTTTTTAGAAATTGGAATAAATGTTAACATAGTAAGAGATGTCAATACATAGAGATTGGTAGATGGATTAGTTGGCATCACGTTCTTATTTTTTATAATTATAAATTTTTATTTTTCCGAACTTATCCCGAACTTAACCCGAATTTGCCGATTTTTTCCCGTTTTTTTCGAACTTAACCTCTGCCGAATAATTCCCGAATCCGAACTTTGTTACTATGGTCAAAAGTGGGAATTCGAGAACCTTATTGTTATGAGTTGGCTTCTACACTCTTTGCTGCCACATGTGTCACATGTGTTTCCTTTTTCTTAAATTCCAAATTTATTCTTAAATCCATAATATTACCCGAATCTAATCTATTAGTTAAGACAAGATCTGTCCCATCTTTGTCAAGGGGAGAGATCCTTGGATGAGTATTTTGCTAGCCTACGTGGCATCTGGGAGAGCTCGATCACAATTAGATGTTCTGAGCTATATGCACTTTTGATGGGGAGAGTTACATAAGATTGACTGAGCAGAATAGGATATTTGAATTTTTTTTGATTGGTAATCAAACTATATATAAAATCAGAGGAAAAGTACACAACTAAACAACTACAAGGAGTTTATAAGCATGTAATGTTGCGACCCAAAATACCCCCTAAGAGTTAGGAGACCTTTTGGTCGGAGCATCATCATATCAACCCATCCCATGAGAAACCACAAGGCATACAAATAGCGCAAGCATAAAATTTCTTGACTTTATAACTAGTATTCCAAGTATTACCACAAACTCAATAATAAAGAACGAATATCCTCGCTCATCACATATACATTTCACTCCCTTACATCACTCAAATCAAAACCCATACACAGGCCACCAGTTAAAACGCTCTCAAGTCTCATCATCTTGGAAAACCCAAATCTGAGATCCTTCTCAACCCTTGGTTCCAGAGAGCATCAATCCAATCTTGTACTTGTTGACAATAACAGGTCGGTTGAGCATTGAAAAGCTCCGCGTATATACCAACCACTAGATACAATGCTATAAAACATTTCACACGATACAAATATCGCAGTTCATCAATAACACATGCATACTGTAATCAGAGTGCGGAAACCAAAATCCCTTTTCTTTCAAAACCTGTGCATACATTTCATAAACCATACTTTTCATAAATCTTCGCTTACTTTCAAAACCATGCTTTTAACCATCTTTTATTCATTAGAGACTGATGCTAATACCCGTACCCGGTCTAAGTATACCAGCATCCTCTCATTGCTTTTTTACGTACTTTTTATCTTACTTTGAAACAGATGATTTGTGCCCATATCTGGTTTAAGTATACAAGAATCCTTTCTCTTACTTACTTTTTCATACTTACTTTGAAACAGATGTTAATACCCGTACCTGGTCTAAGTATACCAACATCCTTTCATTTCCTTACTTTTCTTACAAAACATCATTTCTTTTCTTTCAAAACCATTGAGTCACACATACTTTCCAAAACCATTCTCTTTGATAAAACATCTATTTTCATTTCACATAATCATGCATCATCGTGTACATAGGCATCGTGAGTGAACATGATAAACAATGGTGACATAGAACCCATGGCATATGATCTTTTGTCTTCTTTCAAAACAATATCACATAGGCACATGCTTTCTATTTTCTTTCAAAACGATAACATAGGCACATACATCGGGTAATTACCCCTAAGTTCACCATACATCATTCTTTTCATTGTATCATCCCAATAACATACTTATATTTGGTTTAAAATCTCAATTCCATCAAAATCCATAATTTCATCTTTTGCTTTGTTTAAAAACCCCAATTCATCAAAACATTATTTTAAACTTTGCTTTTCATAAATGAATTACAACATGGATAGCTAAGAGTTAGTATTTACCTTTTGAGACCGGATCCCTACAGTCTAGAGCTTGAGAAAAGATTGAGGAAGTGAGGTCCAAGCTTGAGAATGACTTGAGAAGGTCCTTAGAGTCAAAATCCGGACTTCTCTTTGATTCGCGCAACAACCCTAACAACCCTAGCTTTCTCTACTTCTTTCTCTCTCAAAAATCCTCACAAAAGCTCTCTTAGGGTTTGTGTAACCCTTACACATGAAATGGGGTTTATATATAGGCCAAGGGGTTGGCCAAAGACCCTAACACCCTTAAAAATATCCCTTCAAGGTCGGTTTCAACACAAATGCGAACGAGGGGTCGACCGGAGGTGTCCACCGGTCGATCGGCTAGTTTAGGGGGTTCTGGAAAAAACCCCCATACAAAAAGTGCAAGCACCGGTCAAACGATCATGTGTTCCGGTCGACCGGTAGTAGAGGGGTCGACTGGTCTTGAGCACCGGTCGACCGGTTGTGCCTTGTTTTGTCCCCTCTGGTGTTTCTACCACAATTTTTGATTGGCTTATTGTATTTAGAAGATTCAACTTGCTTTGGACTCGTCATTCAAAGGGGAACAATTTTGTGTCTAATGTACAATTCTTAATTCTGAGTTATTAATGGTCTAAATGGGCCCAAAAGTTGACTGGTCATGGGACGAATTACAGTAGACTAGTCTCCGGACAACCAACATTTGACATAACTTCAACTAAAAATCTAGAAAAATGCTAAACATGAACATCGAAGAGGGGTTCAATATCTTTCTAATGGCTCAAGAGTCACTCGACTCCATTCAATAGTGACAAAACTAAAGTTCCCTAAAGTTGAGTGTATGTCACCAAGCACTATTCATAACACTATTCACCACACTATTCATAGCACAGTGAACTCGGTTTCCGGGGTTCTACATGTGAACTCGTTATAGATAAAATTAAGAAAACAAAAATTGTAACGCCCCAGAATTTTAATATAATAAAATTATGGGTTTATTGGTCCTTAATTGGGGTTAATAGGTTAAGTTTTTAATTAAATTATGAAAAGGGAGTTTTACTCGGGATTGAGTTGTACCGATAAAATCTCAGTATTTCATCTCGAAAACCGTGCACAGTGTGTTAGTCGACTATCGGGACCTTCACTTGTATTGGTTCCGTCAGGTATCGTTTCGCAGGACCGCAGGGTCATATCATGTAAGAAAATCAAGAAAATGGGAAATTTCCAGATTTCCAGAAATTAAGTGGGACTCAATATTTCTTGGGGATCCTAATAGAAATCCGTGCGGCTGATACCAGCACGTGCCGGTCGGCCGTGGTAACTAACGTCTGTCGTTTCGGCAGTTAGTGATCTCAAACGAAGAAACGGCGGCCTGTTTTGTGTCCGAAAGCAGGAAATTAGTGGGTTTTACAGTTTTCTTCCGGACAAAAGTGTAGCTGTCAAAACTCAATAATTTTCCCTGAAATTTTTATAGCAGGTGTCGGACTACCTCATGGTCGGTCACCTGAAGTTTCGTTGAAAACGGACTTCGTTTGGTATGGTTACACAGGGCATTTCCATAAAAATCGGAATCGGTCAAACCTTGGTCAAACTAAGTCAATGGTCAAAAAGGCAATGCCACACCAAACATTGTACGGGCCGTTGCACACGATTTAACCTCATATTCTATATTAAGGCAAAGCCTTAATCCTTTATTTCCCACATTCGGACACAGTAGCCACCGAATGGGTTTTTTAGAGAGAGAGATTCTAGAGAGAGAGAGAGAGAGAAGGGTGGCCGAGCATTGCATGTACCCTACCCCGGGGTTTTTCGACGTTCCCGACGCATTGGCGACGTCCGATTTTCTCCCCGGTGTCTCGATTGGCGTGTAGAGAGAGAAAGAGAGAATTCTAGAGAGAGAAAGGGGAGCTTAGAGAGAGAAGCGGGTCACCTAGAGGTTTTCCAGCGTTTTGATCGCATTGGCGACGACCATTTCAACATCTGGAACCTCGAAAGTCGTGTAGTAGGTAAAATCCTTCTCCATCTCCTCTCTTTTCCCTTATTTAAGCTACTTTATTTATGTGGAATGGTTTGATGATATTATGTGTGGATGGAAAAAGGTCGGAAACCTTATGAATGATGTATAGATGGGATGGATGAGAGTGAAAATGGAGCAGAGGGACGGAGCCCTCGGTTTCGGGCTGTGCCTAGCTCGGAATTTAGGCTCAGTGTGATTTGCGATAGATCGCAGGGGAAGTGTGATCGACTGCAGGAAGTTATGAGAGCCCGACTGGGCTTCTATATGTGTGATATGATGTGATTTTGACATTGTAAGGCAATGGTAGGGTCCATTGGCTTGCTTAAGTTCCTTATCGGAACTACTCTTGTATGATGTGATGTTTGTTTTAAGGCAATGGTAGGTGCATTGGCCTGGTTAAGTTCCCTATCGGAACGAATCTGATATGATGTGATGTTTTAAAGGCATTGGTAGGGTCCATTGGCCTGGTAAAAGTCCCACCTCGGGACAACCTTTGTGTATGATGTGCTGTTGTTGGGACATGGTAAGGTGATGGAATGGTCCATCGGCCGGGTAATGTTCCACACCGGAACGGTATACCATCGGACTTGGTCTACGGGCGTGAGGCCCAACTGGTTCAATTATTCAAGCAAGACTTGAATAATTGGGGATTTCCTATGGTTAGAGAACCTAATCTACGTAAACTGCTGTCTGTGGTCCCTCTTTGGCTAGGTTCGGAGAGGCGGTATCTATTATGAGCCCGGGTTCCTCCGTGACTGATAGTCGGGAGAGTTAGGATGGCATTGGGCAATGGGCTCAAGGTTGGATTGGGGTCTATGGACCCAGTGATGTATTGAGTTTACGAACTCAATGATGTTACCTTGAGGGGGCATTGACCTGTGTCGGCAGGTATGCACCCAACAGAGGCTGTGATGATATATGATGGTAGCTGTCAGAGGTGTTGTGCCTGACAGAGGTTAATGTCAGATGTGTTTTGCCTGACAGGATTTGATGTCAGATGTGTTTTGTCTGACAGGATTTGATGTCAGAGGTGTTGTGCCTGACAGGATTTGAGGTCAGATGTGTTTTGTCTGATAGGATTTGATGTCAGATGTGTTTTGTCTGACAGGATTTGATGTCAGAGGTGTTGTGCCTGACAGGATTTGATGTCAGATGTGTTTCCTGGTTATTAGATGGGTGTTCCTGGCATGTCAGATGTGTTATTCCTGGCAGGTCAGATGTGTTCCTGGTAATCAGATGTGTTTCCTGACAAGGGTATCATGTCAGAGGTGTTATGCCTGACAGAGTGATATGTCAGATGTGTACCTGATAGACAGGTGTTTCCTGATGGTCAGGTGTTTCCTGTTAGTCAGAGGTGCGTCCCTGGCTTGTCAGATGAGTTTCATTTTCCTGACAGGTTGGATGGGTTTCCTGGCTATCAGATGTGTATCCTGGCTGATCAGATGTGTATCCTGGCGATCAGATGTGTTTCCTGACAAATGTGGTTGTGTTTTGGTGTTCCCACAGAGGAAAAAATAAAAAGTAATATGTCAGAGGTGTTGTGCCTGACAGGATTTGATGTCAGAGGTGTTTCCTGGTTATTAGATGGGTGTTCCTGACATGTCAGATGTGTTATTCCTGGCAGGTCAGATGTGTTCCTGGTAATCAGATGTGATTCCTGACAAGGGTATCATGTCAGAGGTGTTATGCCTGACAGAGTGATATGTCAGATGTGTACCTGATAGACAGGTGTTTCCTGATAGACAGGTGTTTCCTGATGGTCAGGTGTTTCCTGTTAATCAGAGGTGCGTCCCTGGCTTGTCAGATGAGTTTCATTTTCCTGACAGGTTGGATGGGTTTCCTGGCTATCAGATGTGTATCCTGGCTGATCAGATGTGTATCCTGGCGATCAGATGTGTATCCTGGCGATCAGATGTGTTTCCTGACAAATGTGGTTGTGTGTGTGTCGGTGTTTCCATAGAGGGAAAATATAAAGTGTCAGAGGTGTGGTTCCTGACAGAGTGTGATATGTCAGAGGTGTTGTTCCTGACAGAGTGTGATGTGTCAGAAGTATTGTTCTTGGCAGTATTGGGTGAAGACCCGGGTTATGTGTAGAATATGATGATTTAAGGATTAATTAGGTTGACATACCCAATGATTGGTTATAATCGGGAGAAGTCCCGATTGGTTGATAATTGAGTCTGTGGACTCATGGATAGAGGTTGTACACGGGCGAAGGCCCAGTCGATCGAGTCTGTGGACTCAAGGATAAAGCGTGAGCGGTTATCTGAAACGATAACCTGGTGTCGTGGACAATGACTTGATGAATTTGACAACTTGGAGGTTGGGAACCTCGAATAGGGTGAGATAGCTCTGAGTGACCTCGAGTCACGAATTACGATATTATTATAAATATGAGAATTGTACTGTACTAATATATCATTATTGATGAATGTTAATATGTGGAAAATAGTTTAGATGAGCTGTGGATTTTGCTGGGCTTTATAGCTCACTCCTTCATCTTATGTCTTCAGATTCTGGAGCGATTGTAGATTGGCAAGAAGCTACGCTTGATAGAGTCTGGAGAGTTTTCCGGTGCAGTTGCGGCGCCAAAGTAAGGATTACTATAGCCAGTGAGGTAACGCATTTGCTTATGATGGGTTATTGTGATGACCAGTTGTTATTGCTTATGTAAGCTCATAAGAAAAGTTCAAAATTCCCGCATTTTCGCGGGTAAAGTCTTCCGTATGCGTGGTTATAACGAACGGGCACGAGTCTCGGAACTTGATTCCTTAGGCGCGGGTTTGGGGCGTCACAAAAATAAACTCTAATAATAGTCTCCCTCAGCAGGCTAGGAACCCAAGACTTCCCCCAACATCCCCTCTGCGACCTCCTCAGATTGCCTTATCGAGTTCCAGTCCATAACGTCTAATCCAAGCACAGATACAAGACGGAAGGGAAGCTGAATCCTCGAACACCCTATTATTCCTCTCTTTCCAAATGGACCATGCCATAGCCCCTAGAAGCATTAACCACACTAACTCCCTAGCACCATCCGCACTAACCCAAGACCAACCAGACAATACATTACAAAAGGTCGAAGGAAAGGCCCATGCCATTCCTACTTTAGCAAGGAAAAACCCCCAAATACCATGCACAGTAGAACAATGCAAAAGCAAGTGGTCTACCGTCTCTTCCTCCCGCTTGCACAAAAAACGACTAGCCATCTGCCATCCTCTAGACTTCAAATGATTACATGTGAGGATTTTATTTAAATCAGCAGTCCATATGAAGAAAGACACCTTGGAGGGAATACCTGGATTTCACACAATCCTATTAGGGACCAGGGAGGGGCCAAGTATAGAAGTTGAACCACTGAGCTCACTGAAAATCGCCTTGCATGGCCTTTAGACCAAATCCTCTGATCCATATTTTGCAAACTCGGAGAAGTAAATCCAAGGCGCTTTAGGAGACGACACAAATCCTCAATTTCCCAATCGTTAAGGTCATGCCTTAACTTGGGACACAAACCACCTCACCCACACACAAATCCCAATAGTCTGCCACCAAAGCCTCTTTGTCGATCGCAAGACGGAACAAATTACTAAAGTCATCATCAGAATTTCAGATCCACAACATCGATCTTTCCAAAACCTAACCTCCATCCTGCTACCCACCTGGAATCTGACATGGGGAAAAATGATGCTAGCCTTGGCCATAATACCTTTCCTTAGTCCTGCTCCATAGGCCCCTATAACCTCCCTCGAAGACCACCTAGAAGATTCTCCATGTTTGGCTACTATAACAGCTCACTACATACTCTCTCGCTCCTCCCCAAACCTCCACACCCACTTACTAAGAAGCGCCTTGTTCACTAGCCTCAACGGCTTCAGATTCAATCCCTCTACTTGTTTAGAACGACACATTTGATCCCAGACAACTTGGTGATACTTGAATTTATCCATCTTCTCATTCCACAAAAATACCTTTTGAATTTTCTTCAGTTTGGCAGCTATTGAAGGTGGAATGGTGAGCGTAGACATATAATACGTTGGAAGGCTACTCAAAGTGCTCTCAATGAGTGTTAACTTCCCCTCTTGGATAAAAATGATGCCTTCCACCCTGCTAATCTACTAGCCACTCTCCGGAACTGGACTCCATACCGATTTAGCCTTGTAACCTAAGCCCAAGGGCACCCTAAGATAACTTGTCGGAAGGGAGCCCACTTTGCATTCTAGACATCGAGCAAGATCCTCCGCCTCTTGGACCCTTCCCACTGCCACAATTTCACTTTTTGACAATTGATTTCAGTCTCGACCTAGAAAGCACGAATACTTCAAATAGGTCCTCGTAGCCGTATCGGATACGGATATGCCTCCGATATGGCGGGATACGGCTTAGATGTATCTGGTTAATAGGGATACGGCTCCGATATAGCATGGATACGCAGGGATACAAACATGATTTTTTTTTTTTTTGGAGACATGGGTGTGTGACCCTATCTCTTTTGTTTTTGCATGGGCATGGTCTTCTTTATATTTTGCTTAGTGGAGGATAGGATGACTTTCTTTTTTGCTTAGTGGATGATGAGATGACCCTATTTCTTTTGCATGGACATGATCTTTTTTATACATAAACAGAACTGAACCAATGGTTATTTTATAATTATAATACAAAATATTGTATTATTATTATTTAAAAAAAAAATTACAGACGTATCCTGGCCGTACCCGTATCCTATTTTTTTAGGTTCTGCCGTATCGTCGTACCCGTATCCCGTATCCGTATCCGTGCTTCCTAGGTCTCGACACTGCTTCAAAACATCTAAATAAACATCTAAGTTGCAGTAAGTGTCTTCGTAAAGTACCACAAAAAATCAACGTATCGTCGGTGAATTGGAGGTGAGAGACCCCAACCTATCTTGCCCTAATCTGAATCCTTCGAATACAATGCCGTCTGCTCAGGAAAGTATTCTGCTCAAGGCTTCCGACAGTAGGGTGAAGAGAAACGGAGAAAGCGGATCTCCTTGCCTAAGGCCCCTTGAGCTATGAAAGTATCCCTCCGGGCTACCATTCACTAAAATGGAGAAGGAAACCGAGGAGTAGTAGCTTCTCATCCACTGACACCATTTAGGACCAAACCCCATCCTGCTAGGCACATAGCCCACAAACTCCCAACTCATCATAAGCTTTTTCTATGTCAACTTTGCAAAGAACCCCAGGAATATCATATCTGATACGATCATTAATATATTCATTTGCTATTAGGATGCCGTCTAAAATTTGTTTGCCTCTCACGAAAGCACCTTGCTGCGGCGAAATGATGGTGCTCATCACCTCTTTAGCCTGGTGGCCAACACCTTCGCTAAGATCTTACACACTGCTAACGAGGCTAATTGGTCTAAAGTCCTTAACATCTATAGTTGCTTTTGTTTTAGGAATTAACAGCACAAATGTAATATTGATCACCTTATCAAAATGGCCCATAATATAAAATTCATGCATAACTCCCAAAAGGTCGCTCGCCACTATCTCCCAACAACACCTGTAGAATTCTATAGTTAAACCATCTGGGCCAGGAGACTTATCCCCAGCCAAACTGTGAATAACTCGAAGGACCTCATCTACCTCAAACGGGCCCTCTAGGGTCACGGCTCACCATCTACTCAGAAGAGATGTCATCAAACGGTAAACCTAGATTCGAGTTGGCATAGGTCTAGATTATGTGTAAGGATGAACTGCTCTCCTTGAATCAAGTATATGCACTTGTCCAACGAAAAGAGAGTTGGCATTTCGCCATGCATCCGTCCTCTAGTATTACAGATCACTTTGCTTTAGTATTTGCAACACTATCACAGAAAGGGAATAGAGCAGGTCCTCGAAAACAGAAGGGAGATGAGGAGGACAAACTGAAATATGAACAGTTTGGATGAACCTGTCACACCAAGGTGACATGGTGGAACCTAGTTGGTTAGCCAGCAAAGTACACCCGACCTAGTCCACATCAATGTTTTAAAACGTGAAGGTGTGAGGTGAGGCGTTAGGACCTCAAGATGCGTGAGGCGTAAGGCGTAAGCCTCACAAGAAAATTCCATGCTCTCTCATTTTAACAAATAAATAAAATATAAGAAAAATGCAAAAAGATTAAAAAATTTAATGAAAGATTATAGTATATGTATATATATATATATATATGTATTCGTGTACATTGTTTGTATTTGTGTGGGCACATGCTACACATGGGAAATACTATATAAATTAGTTGAACAGATTACAAATAAAAAAAATTTCATTTAAGTCAGTTGTGACAAAAACCTAATCTCGAGGTTGCTCAAAGGCTGTTATTATAGATGAAAGTGGAGAAGTTCTGATAGATGCGATGCTTACTGCGGGCCTGCAACATATATGATTAATCAGATGCCCTCTAGAATGTTAAGATATTTCACTCTGACCATAAGAGGGGTTTAAACACTATACATACAAGTACAAAAAGTTATAAGAAAGAAAAATAAAGATACATCAAATCTTGTAAATATAGCATAGCATAATATACAATAGGTCCAGAGTTTCCTAATACATAAGATTCAGATTATACGTAACATTCCTAAAATATATGGACAAAGTCCAACACTCTCCCTTAAGCTGGATCGTCAGTGTGCAGTTTGCAACAAAGTCATGCTAACTGTTTACAAGGTAGGGCCTTAGCGAACATATCACCTAACTGATTCTGTGAGCTCACATATGGGGGGATAGCAAACTCAATAGAAGCCAACAAACTCTGTAGTCAGTAGCACTCATAGTTACCAAGTACAGGTACGTGTATAATACGATAATGATCCGTTCGGGAAGTACGGGTATTATATGCCAAAAACACAGCAAAAGTACGGGAAATTAAAAAAATAATATTAATAAGTAAAAATTAATAAAAATCATGATATTAACTAATAGCAATCATTTAATACGGAATATGCATTTAACACGGTAAAAGTACGGCAAAAGCATGCGTATTAAATGGGTATCATACGGCGATGCGGGTATGATACGTAACACGACAAAAGTACGTAGTTTTAAATGCCGACCCCCCTAAAAGTATTATACGGGTAATATTCGGGTAATATATGGGTGTTTGGTAACTATACTAGCACTCCCACTACTCGGAACCACAGTAGAAGCACCTTGCGCATTCAAACTGATCACCTATCGCAAACTTTAGCTTCAGGCTCTCATGAGCAATCTGGGTCTCACAACCATCCTGGATCACTATTCACAACTTCCTCACGAACAAAGTGGCAATCAACCTCTATATGAGGTCTAGGAATGCATTCATCTCCTAGACAGGCTAAATGAGATTAGGATCAATCCGTATTGGGAGAATCATTGGATCTGGAAAGGCGACCATAAAAAGATTTTCACAACCAAAGATTTTTAGATGTTTCCGTTAAATGGAGGATGAGCTAATTAGAAAGTCATAGTTTGGGAAGATCTAGAGGGATCCGATCCTTATCAAGGTGAAATCTTTCATTTGGATGGCATAACTGAATAAGATTCTTACCATTACCATTTATAGAACTGAGGATGCTGATTTCGAATAGGTATTGCATGTGTCGTGAATCATGGGATTTCCTGTAGAGTTCATCTCCTTTTCCTTGCTTGACAACTTGCATTGTGTAGAGTTTTTCTCATCCTTGTTTGAGGTCTCTTGGGTTTTACCAAAGTGGGCGGAAAATAATTTACTTGGCTGGCCTGAAAGGGTTTTTAGCATAAAGGACAGCATTCATTGGGAAGTGATGCCATATGCATATCTGTAGAAAAATAAACAATAGGATTTTCGGAATTTCTGTGGTGGTTTGTAACATTTTTTTTATAAACTGTATCCTAGTGAAGAATAGCTTGTTAACTACTAATTCATTTGAGAAGTCGTAGCCCTTATATTTTCCAGCATCAGCATAGTGGTTGTTTTATTTGACCATGACCTAGTGAATGTGTGATACTGAGTCAACTCGGAATGATGAACTTTTTTGAGTACTCAACCAAGTTTGTATGGGTTTCATAACAGCTGGATATCCTTTCAACTCAATCCAGGTCTTCACTGAACTTAGACTATGTGAGTTTACTTTGTAAAATGTATTTTTTCCCTATTTTGGTGTGCGTGTTCACATTAGTTTATGATTGTAGGATAAGTTCCATAACTAGGAAATTCACATGCATGCATACATATATATATGAAAGCGATGAGAAGTGATGCCTCAGAGTGGAAGAGCAGCCAGCAGTCATGGTCGATTAGTGGACATCACATCTTGTCAGCCAGGTTCTATTGACCATGTCCACTTCCCAACAGAAAATGTGTGTGAGCGTGCATGTGGGTGTTTCTTTCTCACATTTTAGAGAGGTTGTCAACAAAACACTTACACGAGTCTCTTTGTGAATATACATCTTGAGGTTATTGTTTGGGAATAGTTCTTGGAATCTGCCTGAGATGCATGTTCTAGATCATTTGCAAACTCATTAAAAATGTGATTTTCTTTAGAAGCTGTTCCCTAGTGAATCTTGTTGTGATGATCGTTTTTCTTGTTGTGGAAAGTTGCATGAGGCTGTAATGCGCGAGGATTCCACAGAATTTGAAGAAGGTATTATAATTCAGGAGTTTCGGAAGGGGTTCAAACTCGGTGACAGACTCTTGCGCCCATCAATGGTGAAAGTATCAGCCGGTCCAGGACCTGCAAAGCCTGAGAAAGCAGAGCCATCAGAGAATGTAGAGGGTGTGAATGTAGCTACTAAGGAAGGAATTACAGAAGATGGGTCTGCTTAATGACTCAAATCCTAGATTCAGTTTTGTAAAAGCAATTGTTGTTTCAAAGGTTACCATGTCTGTGGCAAGAGTTGAATGATGGTGGGATGCTTGTTGCTGCAGATAAAATTTTTTTGAATACTGTGGCAGTAGTTGTGAAATTGGTTTGAGGGAAGAACTGTAATAGTAGTCTTGGCAAGGAGGTGCTGTATGTTCTCTAGATTATTTCATATTTCCATGTTTTGATTCTGTATTGATATTGGATATTGTGTTAAGCTTTCACCATGTTTTAGTAAGTTGAGATCCTTTGCAGGATGTCTAAAATATTGGATATTGGCATATCAGGCACACATAAGTTCTTCTCAGACTCCTCCAAGGTGGATCACAAACCCACAAACATTCAAGATGTAACTGGGGGTATCAATGGGCCTGGCTTGGGCCTAATTATAGGATTCAATTAATAATTCATTTCATTGGGGCCCGGTCCAAACTAGGCCCAGCCCGGCACAAACCAACCTATCGGACACCCCTACCTTTTAGAATTTGGAAAATGACCTGTCCATTCTCCCTCTCTTTTGGTTGCCGAGAAAATAAGTAAGAATATGGAAAAGAAAAGAAAATTTGACAAAACACAACTAAAAAATTGTATTAGAAATTCAAATGTCTTTTTTCTTTTCCATGTTTTCACCTATTTTCTGGACAACCAAACATAGCAAAGGAAAAGGGAGCTTTCCCTCTCTAGGAATTTTCATTTCCCTCTGCCAACAGTTTTAGGCTGATAGCAGCATGTTTGAATTTCCGTTTAAACCCTTGTGGTATCCATTCTTCTTCAGCTAGCTTACTTGGATTAGTCTTGGAAGCACATGAGGACCAATGTTTACTCCTTCCGACTCACCCCATATGATAGACTTGTAATTCTCTACGGTTATAACCGGACACAGGGGAGTCCGGTTATGCCCGTTAGGTCTCCACGTGTTCCGTTTGCACCCCTTAACTGTGGTTAAGATTCATCTACGGTCTACTCCTAGGGTTCACCCATCTATCCTTGGTGTTTAGGAAAAAATATATATGCTTAAAATCAAGGATATGTGAGTGAACCCTAGGGGTAGGGGTGGGTGAATCTTAACCACAGTTAAGGGGTGTTAAAAGGGACACGTGGCAACATCAGGGTCGTAATCGGACTTCCCCCAAGTCCGGTTATAACCTTAGAGGATGAGTAGGAGAGGAAGGGTATTGTGTAAGGCTGTCAAAAAAGCCCATATAGAAGGGTACCCGGCCCGGCCCGGCCCTCCAAAGCCCGGCCCTACCCCAGCCCTTGGGCCGAGCAGGGCCAAAAAATTGGAAGCCCTTGTTCTCTAGGGCCGGGCTAGGGCTCCCCCTGTCCGGCCCGGCCCGGCCCGGCCCTACTTTATCTTAAGATAAATATTTTTTTATAATTTTACTAATATGCTTCATTTAACCTTTCATTAATGTTATGAAAGTAGGGCTATGTTTGTAATTGCGCCAACTAAAGACCTTATAAAAACCAACCTAACACAGACCAAACCCTAACTTGTATTCACATTCTAAGACTTTGCCTTTTCATTCTTCAACTTCAATCGCACAGGCCACATACCACTTCGGCTCTTCATCGATCATCTCTCTCTCTCGCTCATATCTTACTCTCTACTTTCAGTTTTATATTTAAACATATTTTCAATTTTGTTCTATATAGTTTTATTATTCTACTTGTTTACCTATACTATGTTTTGATTTATTATGCATGACTGTCACTGATAAGGAAATTTTTTTTTTAACTCTGTCATTGCTCTTTTTGTTGTAATGTTGATCCCAAACCCGAATAAAAGAGGAGGGTATCCATTTCCATGTAAGGTTGACAGTCGGTGTAGTAAAAAAAAATTTATTATCTTAGATGAAAAAAAAAAAATTCCGCTCTTTCTTCCGGCCCGGCTTGGCCCCGGCCCTTGAAGGGCTAGGGCCGGGCTAGGGCTCTACTCTTATAAGGAAGGGTAGGGCTAGGGTTGACCCCGGCCCTACCCCAACCCGGCCCTTTGACACCCCTAGTATTGTGTGTCCACGACTAAAAGCTTCTAACATGGGCCGGCCGCCTCTGAGTATCTTTTTTTCTTTTTTGAGTCTATCCCAATATAAAGATTCAAATGCCAGTTAAATGAACCTAAGCCTATCCATAGGTTTGGGCTGCCACTTCGATCCAACCCTTGGGCCCGAATCACACAACACTGGGCCTATCCCAGCCTTTGGCCAGACTATCACTTTCCGGCCCCATACTAGACACCCACACTAGGAGGGAGCAGATAGAAGCTGTTTTGGCAGTCGAAACCCACACCTCTCCACTTCATGAGGCGTGGTGCTCGACCAACTGACCCAGCTGCCCCAACAAAACCTCTTAAACCTAATCGGTGAAGGACACTATGATCTGCCTCTCTGGAACACTCATCCCCCTGTACCGCCTGCCTCCCATAACCTTTTGTTTTTTCAATCCCAGATTTGGATAAAAAATCAATTTGTGGGAAGTTACCAAAGTACAAAAAGACCCAAATTTGGACTTGAGTGAAGTGGTAATAAATTAATTTTTGGAAGTTTCCAAAGCATGAAAATACCAAAAATTGGAAATATCTAAAGGGTGTGGTATTCTAACTACCACCAACTTGTTTTTGGCCTATTTGCGCAAGTGTTGATAAAATAATTATCAACACTATGCACAGTTTCCTCATTTTATAAATTTCAATACTTTGCTTTGGTAACTTTCATTTCCACCCCCATGGATCTATCTAAACTCCCTTGTGGTCTGAATCAAGGATCTCAATTTCTCAACTCTAAAAGAACTCTAGAGATTTTTATTGCTATTTTGGGGACTTTCAAGAGAGAACTACCTTATTTTCTCTCTTATTCAAGCTTGCATTGGATGAGCTTTTCTTATTAGAGTGGATAACAATTTCCGGTGTTGTCAGAACTGGACCGGACCGGCCCGTCGAACTAGGAATTGGCCCCCTCGTTGATTACCAAAACCGGCATTCTTTAAGAACCGGCATGAACCGATCAAAAACAGGTTGGGAACCGGTAAGAACCAGTCGGAACCGGGCAAAATTTAGGAAAAAATGAAATTTTTTTTTTTTTTTTGAAAAAGTACACGGTCGAATAGGACTAGTTGAACTGGTCGAAGCGGGAACCGATCACTCTACCAATTCGATGCTCGGTCCGGTTCTGACAACACTGACAATTTCATCCCAATTAATTATGGTCCTAGGATAAAAAGTGAAGTGAAACCAATGTAAGTACAATCCTTAAAACCTAGCGATAATTTGGATATGAATGAGCTTCGGCCCTAAGACAGATCAAAGAAGAATGGGTGTTAACTTAGGAAAGAGACTCCAAAAAACCTAGCTCCATCTAAAGCAGTTGACCACCCTTTTGACATTTTAACCACATAACTGAATTTTAAACATTGTGGGGACCAACTCGCAAACTCACTGGGAGCTCAAAGCAGGGGTCCTCTAGGTTTACGGGGGTGCAAAAATGACCAACAATAGCAAAATTTGTTTACTTCCAAAGAAAAAAAATGATCAGTAGTATGAAAAAATGAGAAATTTCCATGTTGGAATATGATTGAGACCTATTAGTGAAAGTTTATAATGATTCGTAGTGATTTTTTTAGCTATTGAGTTCTTTCTTTTGCTAATAGACATTGAGTTCTTATCAAGTGGAAAGAAAAACTATTACCTTGAGTGGAGGGACAAACTACCAGTAAGGAAGGCGAAGCTTGCTATAAATTTAAAATTCGGCATGAAAGTACGAAAAATTCCTAAGTAGTAGAGTGGGCTGAGCCCCAGGGTCAGCCTGAATGCCTAATCTCAGGAAAAATGTTTTAAGATTGGTTTGGGCCAAATGCAGATAGACCCAAATGGTTATGATAGGACTTTGGGCCCGGCCCGTTCCAGCCCGGCTTGTATGAGCCCAAACGCACCTTTGCTAAAATCTTCATTGCACTCTTCAACCCTTCTATACTCAGGTGCGTTTGTCTTTGATTTTTTTTTTTTTCGATTTAATCACTGAAAAGAGATTAAATCAGTTTTTCTTCAAATAAATCTGTTTAAATAAATTGAAGTCAGTGTATCTCGACTGGCGAACGGTGAGAAGCGAGCGACGAGCGACGAGCGACGAGCGACGAGTGACGAGAATCGAGCAACGGCGATTGAGGTATTCCCCTGTTCTTTCGTCATCTTATTTTCCTTCTATTGGGAGAACAAATCCGAAAGCTTCAAAGGAAACCCTAGTTTGAGTTCTTGTTTCTGCATGTTTTGCTCTAAAACCCTGTTCAAATCTCAAAGCTCTCTCTACATACCTTTGTTGTAGCAGTAGAGAGAGTTCTATATTTTTTTTTTTGGAATTTTTCTTGTTTTTGGAGAGAGGAGTATCTTGTTGATCCAGGACGTTTTCCTCTAGACAGAGCTTTTATACTATCTTGGGTAGTTTTCCTCTAGAAGAGCTTTTATGCTATCTTGGGTCTCAAAGGTAAGGGTGAACAATGTTTTTCTGTAATTTCTGGGATTTTTTTATTCAATTATCTGAGAGAGGAGGCCCCCCTGACCCTAGACCATCCCAAGAACATACCTTGTGTGCTTGATGCATTGATATATGGGTTAAACAATTTTTATATTTTAATTAATATAAAACTAATTTTTTTAACATGTAAACCAAACAGAGTTATTTATATAGCATTTTTTTTTTTAATGGTTGTATTTGTAATGGTTATCTTTTAAATGTTTATAATCAAAGCCAAACGCAACCGAAGATGCTTCCTTTCTTAGCTTCGTTTCCTTATCCTTACAACCAAATTCAAACTGAAGGAAGCAATGGTTCAGCTCCACAACAGGTGATCTTTTCTTCTTCTTCTTCTGGCTCCATTTTTTCTGTACCCCATTTTTTTAAAATTGTAAATCTATGTTTTTACGTATTTATTTTTTTGAATTTATTTTGTTAAATCAGCAGGTTATATTATCTGATCCTCGTTTGGCGAATTCGAGCAGTTTAGGTAGCAATCCCACCCACCAAATTCCATGTTCATCTTGTGCCTGTCATAATCAACCAGCTTCGAGAAACTCCTCGCAATTCCATTCTCAAATATATCCATTCAATCCTCAGTTTCCAATTCCTTTCAATATTTCAGATACCCATTTGAGTAATTTGGACAGAAATACCAACAGACCACCATTAATGCCTTCACCTTGTTTTCTCAATGTCCCCAACCATCAACTTCCAGTGCAAAATGGTCTGGGAATGCCCTTTATGGGTTCTGCTGCTGCTAATCATAATCTTGCGCAATCCCATGGGAGGTTTTGTTCGCCAAATACCCTACAAAATTTGAATCCCTTTGCGCAATTTCCGGTACGCGGGCTATTCTGTAACTCGCCTCAGGTGTCAAATCAGATGACCCCATCTCAAACAAATGGACAGTTCTATGTGCATAATCGCCCCCAAGGTGAGAATCAGATTAGGCCCATGAATCCATATTTGTTGGCTAATAAGCCAGATGCCCAATTTTGTTCAACCAATCCACCTAAAGATTTTAGCCAAAATACTTGTTGTCCACATGGGCAGTTCTCTTCAGGGAATCCAATGCAAAATGTGAATCAACTTGTACCCATGCCATGTTCACAAAATCAAGTATCTCAGACCATGGGTTCTCAAAATCCCAATTTTCTCGTGAACCCACAGTTCGGTGTGGTGAATTCTAATGATGTGCAACCGAATAACCAAGATCGACATATGTTTATCCCACCTACTATGGGTCAGAATGCCTTGCTAGAGTCACCTATTGCTGCTCAAAAGTTACAGGAGAACTTGCTTGCATCACATACTTTTGGTCCAATTCAAATGCAAGAAACTCAGAAGAACTTGACACCTTCCTGTTTCCAGCGGTCACTGGTAGTTTTCTTTGCCTTCTGCATATTCTAATTTTAGGTTGATATATTGCATTTATTAGGGAAATGGTTATTCTTTCTTTCTTTTCCACTGGATACTAACGTTGCCTAGCTAGTTTTCTGGGTGTTGTGCACATATATTTGTGATTTATTTTTTAAAATTATTAATGTGTGTTTATTTCCATTCTATATAAAGTGCAAGAAGGGGTGTAACTGTGTAAGTACTTGCTGGGCATTTTGCTTTGTGTCTCCATGATAATGATAGTTCTTTCTTACCTCGAACCCTATTTTTCCAAGCATGTTAGGTTATGTTATTAACTCATCTCGGGAATGGACATGCCCACTATCTTCTCAAAGAAGCCATTCATATCATATAAGTAAATACTGTCAAAATGAGATCTCTTTCTCTAGATTTCATCAAGGCATCAATAGAACTTTTTTTGGGTTCAAATCAATTGAACCTAATTACTTAAACAACAATTGTCGCGACTCAAAATCCCATCTAGGTCAAATGGAACTTTGACTCGTGACACTACATTATCCTGACATTTCATCCTGATACTTCTTAACTTAACATGAGCTTAGAAGGCGTGCTAAAACATGAACATGAAATTTTCTTTAACGATAGTATCAATTTCATAACATCTCATAATTCAATAAACAACTTAACCTTAAAATCCGAAATAATCCATCATAATCTCGAAATCAATAAAATCAAACCTAACATCAATCTATGAATATCTTATTATAACCCTTTCAAAAATAAAGATCGAATAGTCTGAAATTCAATAATATGGATAATTTTCCAAATTATTCTCTCCTCTTCCAAGTAATCACCTTTAGTTTCTTTGAGGCACTCTTCCTCCTCCCAAGATTCCTATTATCTCCGAATCTAAACCTGCTAGCATAAAACATATCAGCTGAGCAAAATTGGCTTCATAGACATAAAATCCTAGCTAACAATGTCAAACATTAACAAAAATCATGCTTATCATACTTATCTTAACATAACATACATATACATACATTAGAGTGCGGAAGCATGTGAACATATCATCTTACTTGTGAGCATCTAATCTTACTTAACTTGTGAGCATAATACATTTTGTGAGATAACTTAAAATAACTCCACACCATATATGCGAAGAGGATACGATATATTATTCAAACCGAGTGAGTGGTACCAATGATTGCACCGGTCAAATGCACTTAGGATTCTTGTGAGCTAGATAACTAGTACCCATCATTCTACTTATGAGCTACTATGTACCGATCAAAAAAAAAAACTTGTGAGCTACTACGTACCATTGATTTCCTAGACTTGTTAGCTAGGTACTAGCATCCTTGAGTCATAGGTACGAATAACCTATGATCTTAGACAATGTTGGTACTCATAACTTCTGAAAACTCAATCATACATTCATACATACATACTTACTTGTGAGCTTACTTGTGAGGTTTATGAGAATTATTCTTACTTGTGAGGTTTATGAGAATTATTGTGAGCTTGTCATACTTGTGAGCTTATCGTACTTGTGAGGTGAAAGTGATAAATCCTCTATAACCTTTTAATAATTTATAAATAAACCTTATTACTTAGTATACATCATATATACTTTGTAAATTGTATCTGCAGTCAATATTCAGTTTGCAAATTGTGTGTGTTCGAACTAGTTGAGTGAATTCAAATTCCTCCCTGGTATTACGGGAACTTTTTTTGATATTCATTTTTTTCCTTCTTTTTGACATCATAACTAATTTTTTCTGAAAATTGTGTCATAAAGTGCCTTCTAAAGTCTATTGCTAGCAACTGCTAGATTGGTTAAAGTTATTTCGATATATTAGTCTAGTAAAGCTCATACCTTGTTGATTTCAGCAATTGGCTGTGTCAACATATATCAGTTTTTTTTTTTCACCCAAATTTGTGGAATTTCTGTCTACAGATTATTTTTCCCTTTTCTCCTTTCCCAGGTTTTCACTATAGGCTTGTTCCGAGCTTTTGTTTCAGGGAAATGGAAATCATGCTAAAGATGGTGGAAGTAATATCTCAAATACCAACTGGAGAAATTCTCAACGCAAGAACTTCACAAGAAATCATCATGAATCTGGGCAAAGAGAAACATCACATCAGGGGTTCGCTTGTCAATTTTACTTGCTATTTTTTCTCTCTCTCATCATCATCTTCTTGTTCTTCTTTTATTTTTTTATTTTTTTATTTTTTTATTTTTTTATTTTTTTATTTTTTATTTTACAATTATGATCTATGGTTTATGCTTCATATGGATATCAAATTTGTGCAGATTCCAAAAATCCCAGTTTCGTCGTAAGGCAAATGCAAAGGGGAAATTCAGATCCTTCAATGGAAAAGGTTTTGGGCTTCATACCTTGCTACCAAATTTACTATTTCTGTTGTTCTCTTAAAAGGAATAAATGGTAACATGATAATAGTAATTTCTTTATACAGACTACACCCTGATTGAATTCTACAGGTTAATTATAACCAAACTAAAGCATGGAGAACAGGTTCAATCTAAGACAAACAGGGTCGAAGAAATTCATAAGTTATTGCTATATAAAAATGAATGGTGAAATAGTGCGGAACTTATTGGTTGGAAAGCCCCCATGTATTTTCAAGAGTAGATTCCCTATTCCCACAAGCAAATTGCAGAATTGAATGTGGCTCATAATGCTGCACAACAAACTTAGGCAGAGAAAAAAATGAGGCATTTGGAATGACAAAACAACCATGAACCATGGCATAATAAACCCCTTGCTGTTTAGATGATAATATTTAGAAGTGTAAGTTATTGATTTCTAATTTTGGAGGGTGTACACCTCCGCAGTGTGGCTCTTTCTTGCCCCTAGAAGGAGATGGGGCATACACAAGTAACACAACATGGTGGTGTCAAGGCGGGAGTAAGACCATTGGTGGTAATATGTCCCTTTGGTGTGGAAGAAAGCGAGGATTTTGCATTTCTACCTCTCTTAAGCTCAGATCTTTGCTCGGTAGTGATTCACAAGGAACTTCAAAACTTGTAAATGATCAATTTTGTCTTATTTTCCTCGCATGAACTTAAAAACAATAAATACACCCAAGTGAAGTATCATAGTGGATAAATGGACTCAAAGGAATTAACAAATGAAGTTTAAGGTACATAAATGTGTAACAATTAGTACAGATCACAACCCCAAACTTACATATTGCTAGTCTTCGAGCAATAAAAATAAAACTAAGCTAAGCTAAACTACATCCCCTTTCGTGGGATCCCCGGTTGCATTTGGCATATGCAACAAGCCTTATAAACCCCTAGGTGGCCCTAGTGGACGAGTGAAGTCTCGTGAGGGTTTACTAGTGACGTTACCCACAAACATCAGTATTCCCCTGCAACTCTGCACCTATGCTCAAGTATGACATGCACTAGTAAAAATATCATGATACACACAACATAATTCTCTCATTATTAACCGGCTTTATTCTTGACTCTCCACATTCTCAATTTCACACGACCGTATACAATTCTGAACATTTATGCTTATTTAAAGATTGGTCATTTGTCTCATTTGATGTGAAATGTGATTATCAATTGAATATCTGATCTCAACATTTTCTTTCAACAGATGTTCTATCACCCCTTCTGTTATTAGATTTCCCTTCAATTTAATTACCGACCCAAGACTTTTTCTTGACACTTTTCTTTCTTTTTATTGATTGAGTGGACTGTGCAGAGTTTAAAGTTCATTAAGCTTTCTGGACAACCCGTGTAGCAAGTGTTAGGCTAGTGACTCCCAAACCAGACGGTCTTAGGGCACCAGGTGTTAAGACACCCCTATGGCTTATTAACTTGAGTCAAATAGGCTCTGAACTCAGACTAGTCACTCTTGATAAATGTTTGTTCCAAATCTCTACTGTTTGACGCGAACACTCTCTGCTTAGTGAGGCAGGAGGGCCGGTTACTACGTAGGAGTTCGGTTCAAAGATTGAATAATATTAGTGGAGGTATAACTTTTCAGTGATTCTTTATCCTTTACAGAGTTCACACGGTTTGACGCGAACACTCTCTGCTTAGTGAGGTCGGAGGCCCGGTTACTAAGTGCAAACCTTATCAGATAATTATTGTGTCATTAAAATTTTTTCAATTTAGCCAAGGATGGTTTTCAATTTATAGGTCACCTAACTTCTTCAGGGGTTTCAAAAACATCTATTGATTGATTCAGTTTCAAATCCCACAAGACAATATGGTAGAGTGCTCGTGTAATTTCTCAAGGTGACTCATGACTTCATAAATTTTCAGCATGCAAAGTTCAGTCAATAGTAAGAATTGTATCTATTTGGGACCATGTTTGGGATCATGTGTTCTCAAATTAAGCCAATCAATAATGAGTGGATTATAACATATGTATCACAATTTGGTTCAGATTCAAAAATAGATTACTTTTCCAATTTTATTTATTTGCATGTCCTACCCTCTTGCATGGATGCCTAGTCAGCAAATAATGACAGTTATTTCCCAACCCCAAACTTAAAGATTACATTGTCCTCAATGTAAAAAGAATTCAAGCACAAGTAAGGGGGAACAATAATACCTGATAGATGAGGGCAATCCATGCATGAAAGATGAAGGAGGGAGATGAATAATAATACAAAAAAGATTTAGCAAGCAAAGATCACCCCAAACTTTATTGAAACTGTATCGAGCAAGGTTAGTAAGAAAGACAACGCACATTAGGAGAAACCACAGATGTCAATATATATATATATGTGAAGCAAATACATCCAAGGTTCGCAATATCGATAATATCGGCGATATATCGCCGATATTTATCGGTATCGGTGAAGACCGATACATCTATACGGTGTTGACAAATTTTTACACTGTGTCGGTAGTTATCGCCGATATATCGTCGATATCGGCGATAACTCACCGATATCGACCGTGGTGTCCCATAATCCCATTCAGTGTCCTTAAATTTGAAAAATCCCACAGATCTTCATGAAAAATTGCAAATACTCTTGAGATTTGAGAGCAGAGACTTGAATATTTTGTCTTAGAAGAAAAAAAAAAGGGTTGAAATTTGAGAGAGAAGAAAAAAGAAGGAAGAAGAGGGTACCGTGGCCGTCGCCGTCTCCAGTAGCCTTCGCCTTTGCCTTCGCCAAACGCCAAGGTTCCTCCCCACCCTCTTCCTCCTTTCGAGCTCTACAATGCTCTCTGTGTCTTTTTTTTTTTTGGGCTCCTGATATCGTCGAATGAGATTGAATTAAACCCTCATAAGGGTTATGCTTGCTTCACTCTGTCTTTTGTTTGTTATAATGGATTTTGCATATCAGCTACTACATTCCCACTTTGCAAATACACTGTTTTCTTTAACAATTTTGCAAATTAACTCATTGTTAACAAATGACTATTATGCCCTTACAAGATTTTATAGCCTTACAAAGACCCTTTAACAGCTCTTGAACTATGGTTAATCAAATGACACGTTAATTTTAATTTTTTTTTCTAAAAACCAAGCTTAGATGCTTTAATCCTAAGGGTTAGTAAATCTTAACCATAGTTAAAAGGGGACACATTAATTTTTTTTAAACACCAAGGTTAGTTTCTTTAACCCTGAGGGTTTAGTAAACCCAAACCACAATTAAAGGGGGTTAAAAGATAGGTTTAATTTAAAAAAAAAAAACCAAGGTTAGATAATCCTAAGAGTTTGTAAATCTTAACCATAGTTAAAGAATGTTGAAAGGGGACACATTAATTTTTTTAAAACACCAAGGTTAGTTTCTTTAACCCTGAGGGTTTAGTAAACCCTAACCACAATTAAAGAGAGTTAAAAGATAGGTTTAATTTTTTTTTAAAAAACCAAGGTTAGATAATCCTTAGAGTTAGTTAATCTTAACTATAGTTAAAACGAGTTAAAAAGGGACACCTTAAATTTTTATTTGAAAAAAAATCAAGGTTAGATGCTTTAATTCTAAGGGTTGGTGAACCTTAATCACGGATTCACGGTTAAAAGGAATTAAGAGACACATTATATTTTTTATTTGTTTTGAGTGCATTTGTCTAACTGTTGGAAAACAATTAGTTAATTTGCAAAAGGTTTATACATAATAATGTATTTATAAATTATTAAGCTGTTAAAAAATATAAAATATTATTAATCCAAACAATGGATTAACAATGTATTTAATAAAATATTATTAAAAAATTGCTCTATAATTTGTAAAAAAAACTATAATTATATTTTCTAACCTGTTAAAAAAATATAGATACAAAAACTTTGTATTTGATATTTTGCAATAGAGGTCTTGCTTGATTACATGAAACTTATAATCACCTATATATATATATATATATTACCAAAACTTGAATATAGGTCCTGCACATTTTTCAGGAAAATTACATTTACTTATTTTTACATAATTACATCAACTTCATAATCAAATAAAATTACAGTCTTCTTCTTTTTCTCTTGATCGATGCAGGGTCTCCGATAATTTAACCATCTCCTCCAGTCTCAAAACTTGAATATGAGTCCTGCACGTTTTTTAGGAAAATTACATCTACTTATTTTTACATAATTACATCCACTTCATAATCAAATAAAATTACAATTTTCTTCTTTTTCTCTTGATCGATGCAGGGTCTCCGATAATTTAACCATCTCCTTCAGTCTCGTATTAATTCAGTCCCGTAAAAACATTGAGCTCATCAGTTGCAGATAGAAATAAGTTTTAAAAATAAAATAAATTTCAATTATTTATCAACTTTAACGTGCATTAATCAATTTTTCAGATTTTTAAAACAATTAACATGGATAATCATTAGAAAAAGATGAAGGTGATAGGAGTTAATTATGTATATTTGTATAATTAGGAATCTTATAATTATGAATTTATAATTGATTAAAAATTGAATGAAGCATGATTTAATCATACATTATCGTCACTCGTCAATGCACATCTTTGCTCTCTTATCATTGCATCTCTTATGTACATTATTATTTTTTTAATATTTTTATTTTAAAAAGTGTATTAACATCTATTTTAACATTTCCTGAAGTTTCACTGCAAAATTTCATGTTTTGCCCCATTTTTTACCATTTTTTCCAAAAATCACCGATAAACGATATGCCTTCTGATATATCTTTTTTCCGCGGCTCCGACATGTCGAGCGATATCGACATTTAGAACCTTGAATACATCTGAAAACAGCAAAAGCCTAATAAGCCTAAGTGATAGGAGCACAGATCACAACAGAAGGTACAGCATAGCCCAACGACGAGAAGAAGGCCTCACTGAGGGCCCGGAGGTGGGGGAAAGTGAGAGAGATGAAGAGCGCGTAGCATGGTTTGGGTTTCTTCGATGGTTTCAGACATGACAGTGGTGTGCTCATGGATGTTATTGAGAGTATACTCGAATAGGTCATGAGATGTATAAATGCGGTCACGAAAGAAGGCAAACTCGTGCCGGAAACTAGCCACGTTGCCCCGCAATTGTTCATGCCTAGAGCACAGATTCTCATAGTCCTCGTGGCTCTTGAAAGAGAAAGCTTGTGGTGGAGCAGGATGGCGAACCCTAGGGGGAGGGATAACAGGAGCAGTGGGAGCGACATGCATGGCGTGGACACTCTTGTCCCATTGGGCACGGCCGAAAGTGGGCAAAGTGGAGTCGGCGGGTTCATCCGCAGATATGGCATACCCGGAGCGGGCAACAATGGAGCAGACAAGATTGGGTAACGGAAGTGCCCATTTCTTGCTAGAGGAGCTCTGAGTATCGACGAGTTCATCCAACACTCGCACGAAAACGTCCATAATGACGGATGATGCATCAAAATAAAAGCTCTCATGGATAGCAAATAGAGCCTTAAGAAGAGGGTCCCGACGCTCTAACTTATGCCCAAGCGGATTGAGATTGCAGCGAAAGATGGAGTCAACTAACCATAGACGTGGTGGAAGGAACATGCATATAGTGCAAGTCCGATTATGGTCGTCGTACCGACCAGCACATATGGTATCAACAATCTCTTATACCGTGATTGAAGGTGTCTCATCAGCATACACAATATCGGGGTCACAGGGCAAGCGACATCCTAAAATCTCCGCGATATCACGGCCACCAAAACGGATATCATGACCATCAATGGAAGAGCAAAGCATATGAGGGAAGTCCTCATCCCGACGCAAATTTTTATAAAAAATACGCACCAACTTGGGATAAACAATTGAAGAAGGGCGGAAAAGGCCACCCAATTGGCGACGTTCCAATTCAGTAATAGCCCAGGCAGTGTCATCTTGCGAGCGGAAGTGAGAGTCGATCTCAAAGCAAGTTTGATAGTTGAATTGCCGAGAGCCCCAAAAAGAGTCAACACATCGGCGGTGGCACGAGGGCGTTTTTGGGGAGGCTTGAGAACGCCTCATAGTGAGGACGGAAAAAGATAGAGAAAAAGAAGAGGAAATGAGCGTGAGAAATGGAGAGTGGAGAGAGGGAATGGGGTGCAAAGAACACAAAAAAAAGCCCATAATATAGACTCCCGCCGGACGCCAATCGATCGGCGCAGAGTGGGCCAATCGATCGGCCCCAACGGTCGTCTAACGGTCAAAAAACGGTTTTTTTAAATATTTTTATTGTCAATTAAATAAACCTCGTAGTAGTTACAATTCCGTAGAATAGTGACTAGTATGTGGTGTCGAACCACAGAGGACTGTGCTGGTTTCGTTGCCTTTTTCTCAAGATTATTTCTAAGTCAATGGGTAACACGAATAATTGATTTTTAACCTAAGAGTGAAAATTAAACTAATAGATTCTATTTTAACTAATTAAACTAAGAGTTTTTTGATGAAATATCAGTGAGAGAAGATCTAGGGTGTTCGAATCCACCACTAGCTTTATAACTGGTTCCTAATGCATTTATTCAAGTCCATCATAATGTAAACAATAGGGATGAGAGTGACTACAAGACTCCACTTATCCATCTAGAATGATTCAAGGGATTAGACCCTAGGCATATCTTATCTTCAGTTAGCACGAGTGATACACACTAAACTAGGGTTGTGAAATCACTCGTCTTCCCTTAGCATAAAATATCCTATGATTTAATTACTCGACAGTAAGAACCATTGCATAAAATCCACATTAATAATCACAGAAAATTAAGATGGATGATTTCAATCTCAATTTAATAAAACCTAAGACAAGGATAGAATCACATTGAAATTGAATATAATCAATAAACTCTAGTTATGAATAACCCTCTTATTATGCAATCATTGTTTACAAGTGAATAAACTAAAACAAAGTACAGAGAGACACAGTTACTTGGCTAGGGTTTCATCTAAACCCTAGAAAAATGAATTAGTTTATAGCAAGAGCAAGAGACACCGCTTTCAATGAAGAACACGAAGAACGCGAGCAATCCATCCTCCACTCTTCACAGATCTCCAGAGCTTTCACTCTTTCAAATCTCAAAATTCAGAACTTTTTTCATGGAAGGAATCCTTTTCTTTTATAGAGAGAGAATCTCAATCAATTGTAGCTTTAGAAACATCCAAAACAGACCCAAAAAATCCAATTTTCTTCACGAAAGTTGGATCCCAAAACGGTGACCACTGATCGATCAGTGGGTTCAGATTTTGTCCATACTTTCTTCACGAAAGTTGTAGAGCTTTTCTAGTCGGTCGTTTTGATATATTATGGCCCTAAATCGGAGCTACGGTTAAGGAGTTATGCCCCGAACACCGAACAAGGGTCGATTTTGCATTTCTATCTCTCTTAAGCTCGGATCTTTGCTCGGTAGCGATTCACAAGGAACTTCAAAGCTTGTAAATGATTAATTTTGTCTTATTTTCCTCGCATGAAGCTGAAAACAATAAATACACCCAAATGAAGTATCATAGTAGATAAATGGGCTCAAAAGAATTAACAAATGAAATTTAAGGTGCATAAATGTGTGACAATTAGCATCGATCAGCCATTGATCAAGGTCTCTTTCTTCCTCGGGATAGTCACCTTCAGGTTCCTCGATGGACTCCTCTTCCTCCCAAGGTCTGGGCGCACAAATATCAAAACCTGAACTTGTCGACAACAAAAGTCATTGGCTGGGTAATGAATTATCCTGCGTATATAACAGTTCATAATAAACAATATAACGAATAATATTTCGCATGCCTTTCATCACTTCGTACATCAGTTTACATAAAAATCAGAGTGCGGAAAATAAACATGTACACGGTGTCCATTTCTTTATTTTCTTTATTTTCTTACGTTCTTACTTTTTTTTTTTTTTTTACTTTTCATATTTCATACATTATCATTTCATCAATACCCATTCACATGCATTTGTAATAACTTAAAATACCGCTTTACCGTATAAGGAAGGGGGTTACTATACTTTACTTTACCGAGATATCACCTTTCGTACATTATCCGGAACGGACGGCTTAGTATATTTTCCGGTACGACGGCTTACTTACTTTGGCATATATCTCGTCCTTTTTGATGGTATCCGATGGTGCACAACACAACACACATTATCGTTTTTGTGTCTTTCGTTCTTACTTTTATACTTTTCTTACTTTACTTTTGGTTTCACTTATCATCTGATTAATGTCTTTAATTCTTTATTCATACTTTTGCATATTTTTCATTCGTGAGTGCATAATGATATACCTCTTATTTAAATTGCACCTAAGACTAACCGTCAAGGGCCATAGGACATCTCACCATAGCATCCTATACCACTATGTTAACCAGGCCTAGGCAAGCCTAACTTTCATCAGAGGTATATCAAGTATTAAGAGTATAATAGAAACACACTACCTTTCATATTTCCTATAATACAATAATCAACCATTACAGATGTCATTAAAATATTTATAATATTCACGAGCTAATTTACATATCAAAGTCTCATTTTCGTTTTAATTAAGATTAATATCATAATTATAATATTCTTCATCAATGATAATTTTCATGAATTTTAAACATAAAATTAACTCACGTGTCAATACAATATCACAATTAAATCATCAATTCAATTTTATCCATCATCCCTTTCTTCTCATAGATCCACATACTTCAATTTAACCTTCCTAATCCCCTTGTTAAATCACAATTAATTATACATAGTTCTTCGCATCCTACCTTAACGATTCAATAATAATAAACAATATCATCAATGGGTTCTTCACATCCTATTTTAACAATCAATGAATAATAAAACGATATCATAAATAGGTTCTTCATACCCTATTTTAATCGTCAAATAATAATTAAACTATATTATAAATGGGTTCTTCACATCCTAATTTAACCATCAAAGAGTAATAAAACGATATCATAAATAAGTTCTTCACATCCTAATTTAACCATCAAAGAGTAATAAAACGATATCATAAATAAGTTATTCACATCTTAATTTAACCATCAAAGAGTAATAAAACGATATCATAAATGAGTTCTTCACATCCTAATTTAACTATCAAGGAATCATAAAAATGATATCACAAATAGGTTATTCACATTCAATTTTTAACCATCAAAGGATAATAAAACGATATCATCAAGAGGTTCTTCACATCCTACTCATTCCGACCTTCTCACTTAGGTTTTCTCCTTTTAATTTATTCTCTTAAGTTAATTATTCAAAATAGTGAATACTAGATCTATTATTTACCTCACTTGATCGTCTCCTTACGATCTATCGCTTGCGAATACGGTTCTACCTTGATCTTCACGCCCCTTTTCCCTTTTCTAACAGAATTTTTGAATTCCTACAGTTCACTCCTTTTGATATCTCAGAAACTCTCTATTTTTCTCTCTTCTAGGTTTAGAAGGCCTTAGAAACCCTAACCCACGAGTATAAGGGAGTATTTATACATTGGGAGCCCTAGGGACTCAAAACCCACGAAATCGCGCAAACATGCCGCTGAACGGCGTTTTGGGCGATCGATTGCCTGCCGGCGCCGGATTTTTTCTTTTTTTACTTTTTTGCTACTTTTTGTTCTTCCTTCATTTAGTGCAATTTATCTCCATAAATTCATTAAATCGAGTGAATTAATGGGTTTTGAGATTCAATATTTTAATGCATTGATTTCTCCTAAGATTTACACATCATTTTAAGTACATTTATTCAATAATTTAACTCATAAAATTATGAAGACCGTGAATTAAATGCGGGTCATTACATACGACTTCCAGAGTGAGGAAACACAGATACAAAGATGAAAGCCCCTCTCCCATTCAGTTTCTTTTCCACCAAAATTTTCCTCCAGTGGCAAGGCAGGTGATCTGCACTATATTTATTGTCCTGGGAAGAGATACAACTTGAAACAAATTTCTCCAACCTCCAACACGCAAGCTTTTCTAACCAAATGTCTGTAGCAAAACCTCTGCCCCTCTCCACTATCTTCAACGGCACCCTCTCAGAATCGTCACCCTCACGAAGTCAAAAGTCTTGGACTCCACTGCTACGATCTTGTGCCACGGCGCCATCACTTCCTTCTCATGATAAGATGAGATCTCTATCCGGTGAGGAGATTCAAGTTAAGGATTCATCGGGGATGAATCCTTTTCAGCCGAGGAGAGTTCATATGGATATCAAGTATCAAAATGAGTTTGAGGTTTATCAAATGCGGAGGAAGAAGAAGAGGGCCCACGTGTCACTTTGGGAGACGATATGAGGTATTGTAGACCTCATATGCATAGATGGTTCATTAGCCCCACATTAGGAAGATGTGCATATGAGTTGATTTAACATAGTTTATGTTAGTTAGGAAAAGAATGAAAGCCCAATGGGTTGAATTTTTAGTTAGTGAGGAAATAATTTATTACTATTGGGTTATTTTAGTTTTTTTATTAGTTTGAGTACTTTACTTTTTAAACAAGTAGGGTTTCAATCTATTTAAACTTCTTTTTTGCTGTAAATTTTCTGTTAATGAATTTTATGAATGAAAGAAATTACTATTGAGTATTCTTCTGAATGGAATTAGTGTAATGCCATGAGAGTGATTCCCTAAAGCTCTAAGATATATTCTTGATCTTTTTCTTTCTTGTTCTCCTTTTTTACCCTTTGATTTCCTTGTTTTTTCATTTAAATCCTAATTTACGAAACCCTAGATCCTATTCCCTTGCTATCCCAGTCTTTCCTCAGCCTCCCTTGCTTTTGCCAGAATTCCCCAACCTGTCTATACAACTACAGCCCCCTGCAGCCTTTCTCCTTGTCTGTCGCAGCATCTGCAACCTCCCATTGACTGTCGCAGCATCTGCAACCTTCCATTGACTGCTGTAACCACCTGCCATCACTCTAAGGAAAGATTCTGAATATTGATTTCGCATGTCATTTCAAGCCGTGGAAAAAAGATATATCGAAGATATTTTGCAAGATATATCAATATTGCACGTGGAGGAAAAATTAAAAAAAATAGTAAAAAACATAGAAATTTTTAATAAAACTTCAAGAAATGTTAAAATAGATGTTAATACACATTTGAGAATAAAAGAAATTGAAAAAACAACAATATATATATAAGAGATGCGATGAGAAGGGGGCCAAATATGTGCGTTGACGCTGATGACAATGTAAACAAGCAGGACCTCTATGTGTATTGAGTGTCGTCTATTGAACTATAATTTCTTCAGGTGTTTTTTCATTTTGATGTAAACAAGCAGGACTTCTAAAAAAATAACACTTTTATATATATTTAATACTGTTATTTTTAACTCTTGTATTTAATTTGTCTGCTTTTAACTCATTTAATTGTGATGAAGATTCACTAATACTTAGGGTAAAACATCTAACTTTGATTTTTAGGAAAAAAAAATTAATGTGTACCCTTTTAGCTCCGTTTAATTGTGGTTAAGATTCACTAACCCTTAGGGTTAAAACATCTAAATTGGGTTCTTAGAACTTAAAAAAAAAAATAATGTGTCCCCTTTTAACTCCATTTAACTGTGGTAAAGATTCACTAAACCTTATGGTTAAAATGTATAACCTTGGTTTTTAGAATTAAAAAAAAAATGTATCCCCTTTAACTCTTTCTAACTGTGGTTAAGATTCAATAACCCTTAGGGTGAAAGCACCTAATCTTAGTTTTTGGAAAAAATTAACCATAGGAGTTAAAACTAATTAACCATAGTTCAAAGTAGTTAAAGAGGCTTTGTGAAATTATGAAATCTCTTAAGGGAATAATAGTCATTTTATTAATAAGTTATAACCTTATTTATAAGGTAATAAGTTATAAGTTATAACCTTATAAGTGTTAGGTTATAACTCTTATAACCTTCGAAGGAAAGGGAGATCGCAGAGCAGATTCCAGAGAAGGAGAGAGAGAGACGAAGGAGGTAGAGAGAGAGACGACGGGTAAGAGGTAGCCGAACTTGAGATCCAAAAGGAGAGAGTGAGATAGGAACGGTTCTTCTTCTTCCCCCTTTCTCCTCTCTTCTTCTTTCTTTCTCCTCTCTTCTTTTTCTTTTTCTTTTTTTCTTTTTCAGTTTTAGAAGTATTGAACCCTAACAGAGTTTAACGAAAAAAAAATCCTAACATAAAAAAAAAAACCTGAAAAAAAATGAGGTTTGATTTACTTGATTACAGTGATTCATAAATTTCGGTCGAAATTTCCAAAAATTTTTAAAAAACATAATTCTTGGTCTAGATGTGTTGGGACTTGGGACCCTACGAAATTGATATTTATCGTCGAAATTTAGAACCACATGCCGCACCACTTTCCCATCCCTCCCTTGCTGTTGTAGCCTGTCCCAGCCCTACCCCCATTATTGTCTAACCTTCCGGCAGGTTTTGATACGATTGCCACCGCCCCTACTTCATTCCCATTGCAAGTACAACCCGCTCTAAATTATAAATCCTTAACAGCAAGCCACTATGTTTCCTAAAACTCTAAATCAGCAAAGAAAAGTCTAAACCCTAACCCTCTAAAATAGAAAATCAAAACCCTTTTGTTTGATTAAACCTACATCTGAAACCCTAAAATCAGCCACCAACCTTTTGAAACCATAGAAATAGCCAAAAATTCTGTGCATTGAATTAAGAGTTAATCCCTAAGCTTGTGGAAGCATAGACTTCCATACAACCCTTGTGGAAATAATCGAGGGTCGTATTGTAGGTTTGTGACGTGATCTTGAATCTTTATATAATTGCATCTTGAGTTTTCTGGACTAATTTGTGATAGGATTACTATAAGATATTAAACTTCGGTTTCGGTATAAATTTCGGTCGCTAAGGAAGTTGATACGTTTCGAAGAAGTTTAAGGAAGTCCAAGGAAGTTATGTAGAAATTAAAGAAGTCTAGGAAACTTTAAGGAAACATTAGAAATTTAAGATGAAACTTTAGAAATTCAATACTTAAACATAAATACACATCTAGAATTCATTATATTACTGATGCAAGCATGTAGTACTCAAATTTGAGAATCATGTTAAGTGACATGCAGTGTTTGCTTGTCTGAGATGTAATTTCTTCTTAATATTTTTCTATATTGTCAAAAAATTTAACTATATTTTATCCTCTTTGTTAAGTGAGAGATGTAATCCTTTTATTTTTTCATGATTATCCATGTTAATTGTTTTAGAAACCTGAAAAACTTATGAATACATATTAAAGTTGATAAATAACTGAAATTTAATTTAGTTTCTATACCTATTTCAATATGCAATTGATGAGCTTGATGTTTTTAAAAGACTGAATCAATGTATGAAGAGATGGAGATAAGTAGTTAAATAATTTTTAATTTATAAAATATTATTAAAAAATTATTTAATTTTTTAATATTATTAAAAAGCATAGTTACCAGAGCGAGAAGCGAATTCGGGAAGTGAAGCAAAAGCAAGAAGTTGGAAACGAGACTGCTAAAAATATTGGGAAACGAGAAGCGTGAAATGCGTAAGAAATGACTAAGGAAGCTTTCAAGAAACAATCAAGGAAACAAGTGAGAAGCGATCGAGGAAGCGAGCAAGAAGCATTGAGGAAGTGAACGAGAAGCCACTGGGAAGTGAGCAAGAAGCGAGTAGGAAACTAGTATAAAATCAATGTGACGAGTGTAAGAAGAGATTATATATAATACACTTATAATACAATAAAATAATCTAAAGATAATACAACACAAGTAACTTAGAATCATGACATATAAATGATAAATCAACAAGAAGGTAAATAACTAAGAAAAATGAATAAGCCCCAAGAATTAATGAATCTTAACCACAGTTAATAGGGATTAAAAAGGACACTTGTTCACTTGTGGCTGTGGTACCATTGAACTCGGGACCGAGTTTAATGACAATTGACTTTGATTCAATCTCCAATGGCATGCTTCTTTTGGCCCAATGGGTTAAGTCACCGCCATGTTCTTGTGTTCCTTTTAACCCCCATTTAACCCTGGTTAAGCTTAACTAAATTAAAGCTAAGATTTTTTTTTCTTTCTAAAAACCAAGGTTGGATTGCTTAACCCTAGGGGTGAGTTAACCATAGTTGGTGTGTGACGCCCCGAACCCGCGCCTAGGGAATCAAGTTCCGAGACGCGTGTCCGTTCGTCAAATCATGCAAGCGGAAGACTTTACCCGCAAAAATGCGGGAAATTTAAACATTTATCAGATGCTCCCAAAAAGCAAATAATACCTGTCATCACAATAGCCATCATACAAACCATATACCTGTATTATTTACATCAAGTTTGTTTTACAAAAGTAGGCGCCTCTATCACGCCAGGTACAACTTGTACAAGCTTCCAAAATGTCCAGATAGACTTTTCACTTACTGGTCAGCAGCTCCAAGATCTGCTGACACAAAAAGTCAGTGAGCTATGAAGCCCAATAAAACCACAATCCTTCTAAACTATTTTCCACATAATAACACGCATCAATAATGATATAATAAGCAGTTCAATTTGCATGTTACAGTAAAATAGAACAGTATATAGTAAATTGTGACCCAAGGTCACTTAGGGTTACGTCACCCTAACAGAGGTTCCCGACCTCACATTACTTTCCAATTATGAGGTTCAGTTATGAATGTATTATATTACCAAATTATCGTTTCAATCATCAATCATGTTTCATTTCGAGTCCTAAGACTCTATTAATTGGCCACAGCCCACAAATGTTTAGCTTAAAGTCTCTAAATCATAACCATAATACATTGAGTCATTTAGACTCACACACGCTGTTCCGGCTTTCACCCAAACATGACAAAACCTTGGGTATACCAACCCAACTCACTTGGAATCCGATGATTCCATACCGAACTATAAGTCCACCAACTCAAACAAATACACCAACTCTGAGTATACCAACTCAGACCACTTCGTATCCGAAGCTTACACACACAACATGGGCATTCACCCAATAAGGACATATTTTTTCCATTCAATTGACTGGCCACATCTACCGTGTATTCGCCGCCATCGCCCTGGGTATCAGTTATGAAGGAACCCCGACCAACCTGCCTACCGTCACCTTCTGGCTAGTCTACGGAGGAACCCCGACATCTATACCAATGCCGACATCTCCTGACGTTCCACCAAAAAGGGACCACGATAGACACGGTGCCGACATCTTCTAACCCACCCAGAGAGGAACCCCGGACTATACACTATCTGATGTTTAGCCACTTTAAACTCCCTAGGACTCCGACATCTCCTGACTACCAGTCACGGAGGAACCACGAGCCATGCAGGACACCGCCACTCCTGACTTAGTCCAAGAGGCACCACGGACGACCTAGACAAACAGACCGACATCTCTCGACTATCAGTCACGGAGGAACCCGGGCCTTACTGGGCACCGTCTCTCCTGACCTAGTCAAAGAGGAACTGCGGACTATACTGAACCCTGGTTAGATTTTCTAACCACAGGTTAACCCCAGTTAACCCAAGCCTCGCTTGATTAACTGAAATACTTGGGCCTCGCGCCCGTGAACCAACTCCGGTAACACACCGTCCCGTTAGGGAACGTTTTCAAGCTAATGGATGTCTCCATAGCCTTACAAGACATGCAAAACAACTTTTCGTCACCCTAGGGTGGCGATACAATTTACCCGGGACCCGATCTGGGCTCCCTGAAGGACCACATAAAATCACAACATCACATAGGGGTCTCCTCCCCTTTTTCTTTCACGTCAAAAGACATGCATATACATCACATGAAATAATATAGCAAAATAAGCGAAAAAATGAGAAGAAAAGATAGGGGTTTTACTTGCTTCACGCGTTTCGAGGCGACTAGAGTCGAAACGGACACCGCCAACGCGCTCGGAAGGATGATCAACCCCAAGGTAGAGCGCATGCAACTTTCTCTCTCAACTTTCTCTCTCTACCTTTTTCTCTTTCTCTCTCTACACGCAAAACGAGACGCCGGAGAGAAAATCAGACGCCGCCAACGCGTCGGGGACGTCGAAAAACCTCAAGGAGACCTCCCTTTCCCTTTCTCTCTTTTCCTTTCTCTCTCCTCTTTCTCTCTCTTCCTTTCTCTCTCCTCACTTTCTCTCTCTAAAATGGTTGGGGCAGCATACTGTGTCTGCAGCTCTAAACCGTGAGCAAATGAGGGGCTGACCTTCATTTATATAAACCTTAAATGGGGTTTAGATCATGTGCAAAAGCACATGATCCATTTGGTGTGGAAAGGTGTGGTTGACCAAGTCAACCACTTTGACTAGTTTGACCAGTTTGACTGGATTTTCCCATTTTTCATGCATATATCCTTTGAAACCCTATTATATAACGCCTGATAGTGATGAAACTTCAGGTGACCGAACTTGGGACAGCTCGACACCTACTGTAAAAATTTCGGGGAAAAATACTGAGTTTTGACAGCTACACTTTAGTCCGGAAGAAAATTGCAAAACCCACTAATTTCCTGATTTCGAACACAAAACAGGCCGCCGTTTCTTCGTTTGAGATAACTAACTGCCGTGACGACAGACATTAGTCCCCACGGCCGACCGACACGCATTAGTGCTAACCGCACGGATTTCTATTAGGATCTCCAACAGATATTGGGTCCCACTTGATTTCGGAAATATGTAATTTTCTCATTTTTCTCAATTTTATCACACATAATGGCCCCGCGGTCCCGCGAAATGATACCTGACGGAACCGATATGGTAGGGGTGTGTCCCGGCAGTCGACCGGCACACTTTGTGCGAATTTTTGCCAAATGATACTGAGATTTCCTCGGTGCACTTCAACCCTGAGCAAAATCCCCTTCTTATTAATTTAACAATTAATTAACTAATTAACCTTCATTAAGGACCCATAAACACATAATTTTATTATATTAAAATTCCGGGTCGTTACATGGTGAGTGTTAAAAATTGAGGCGTGGACCAATGAGGACCGACTGTTTCATTAAATGCAACCGCCGGTGTGCTAAGCATTTACCCAAAAAAATTATTTAAAACCAATAAAAAGTTGCACATGCCTACTTTAAGTTTGTTGCCCCTTCAAAATCTTCTACCATGGGGAAACTGTTTCCCGATCGCTTTCAAGACACTTTCTAGTCGTTTCTCCATCGCTTCTCCATCGTTCTCTTGGCACTTTGTAATTGCTCTCTAATCGTTTCCCCAATCATTTGGAGGCGTTTCCCCGGTTGTTTAGAAGCATTTCCCAAGTGTTTCCTGAAAATGGGGAAACCACATTGCCTTGCTTTCCAAACGCGTTTCCTAGGAAGCGCGTTTCTCACCCTAGATATGGTTTCCCTGGAACTTTGCTAAAAAGTTATTATGGGCATAATATACTAATAACTAAATTATAATTTATAATAAGGTTAATGCTAACCACACTAATAATAAAATTATAGTTTATGATAAAGTTAATGCTCGCAACACTCTCTTTTAAACCTAATTATATTTATAATAAGGTTAATGCTAGGGACACATGTCTTTCTTTATGAAGAAAGTAATTTTGGAACTAGCATTACCTTTTAAAGTTAAAACTTAAAAGCCCTTCAATTTACAAACTTTTTCTGTACACTTAGGTTAACTTTCACCGAAGTTTTGTATTTTTTTATACACTTTTTTTTATATAAAAAAAATGGTTTTGGTCGAAGTTTACCAAAGTTTACCATAAAGTCCAGTATACGTGCATTTTGCTTTAGACACCACGAAAGTTGACTCAATTCGGTCAACTTCTCGGAGGAATTGAGTCGATTTTTAACTCTATGGATTGCTAGTTTTCCTTGTTCTTGCTAATTCAATCTTGATCTCAACACACTAGATACTAGGCCATTGCATAGTCCTACATCAACTTTGGTATCAGAGCTTGAGGTTAGAGCTTAGAGTGCATCTTGCATTTAGATTTAGGAGTCCATCATTGTTTGCATTACATTAATTGTTAGGACACCCTAGAGTCACCTCTTGTATGCCCACGCTTAGTGGTTGTGATTACCTACCCGAAATAGAGTTCTCATGGTTGACCAAACATATAAGAGTCCCTCAATTAGTGTCTAGCAAACATGGAAGCTAAAATAGCGGTACGAAATACCGCAATCACTACCACCATCACCTGTTTAGGAGCAGTAGAGACCTCCCTCCGTCATGACGATGCTAGGGTAGATGATAGAGGTAGAGACTAGAGATAAGAGTGTTGGGGCGATGCGTGGTAGAGAGAGAACTGATCCTCAACATCATGAGGTCTATCAGGATCTATATGATTCCGATGATCGATTGATGAAGACAGTGAATGTTGAGGCCCCAAGCTTTGATGGTCGACTCGACCCAAAGACCTTTCTTGATTGGCTCTCTCAACATCAACCATTCGGAGATTCGACATGTGTGATAAAATGATCAGACTTTGTTGACTTGTACAAAAAAGTACCAAACATGATTTTGAGGTTTTTGGCACGAGTTGGACTCAGAGAAATATGTGACTTGGAATCCATCTCTCTAGGGAAGAGTCTATGCAATTGGTTTAAAACTTAAACCTATAATATGTGGGAGTGGGAACACCAGATAACCTGCCATCATGTTTGTGGCTGTCCTGCAGGTCAATGAAGTAATCTTATTGATGTATTCAACACATGAAAATCCAATTGATCCCGTTTTTTGGTTCAATTTTTTTTCTTAAGAGAATATTAACTATTCTTTTTAGAACTATTAGAGGAGCTTCTGAGGTCTTATTTGATTGACAAGAGAAATTATCTGCTCATTTTGGCTTAAAAAATTCATGTTCTGTACGAGCTCTTGTTTCTGTTTTTTGTTAGAATGTACTAGCTCTTGTGTACTCCTACACACCCACATAGAGAACAACGATGTGACTTGGATAATCTTTACTAGAATCATTGGATGAGCTTCTGGGTCTAATTGATTGACAAGAGAATTGGTCTGCACATTTTGGTTCCTCACATGATTCATGTTCTGTACTAGCCCTCGTGTACTAACCCATGCAGAGAGTGAATTTTGTAACTTGGAGAGAGCCCAGTAACTCTCATCTTCCTTCACAATAGAAATCCTGCAGATATGTCTTAATTCTTTATCATAGCTGAATTATTTCATGTATTACATATGGCGCACTGATATCTTGCATATTATTTCAGTTGAGTTTGTTTTTCTTCAAATTTCTTCTTACACAGACAAGGAGTTGATTGTGTTTCAAAACCATTTGCTGTTGGAAACAGGAAATTGCAACGAAGGAGAAAAAATATCTGTTCTTGCTGATTCTTCCAAACAAGCCAGGTTTGAATGGCAAAAGTAGTTTCTGCTGTCTGTAACCCATTTTTTCTTGCTTTTGCTTGGAGAAGCTTTCACTGAAACTAAACCATATGAAATATACACTTTTTTACCAGCTATTCAAATTGGTGCAATGGCCTAAAATCTAATCACATGAATCACTACAGGAAAATGTAACAATAACTTCCATTATGCTCACTGTGCTTCAATTACTACCAATCCTCAATGTTGTCCTCCAATGGTAGATAAATTTCGCTTTCCACAGTGCTTATTATACATAATCCTTTGTGTTAAAGAGTGCTTATTGCTTGTTATCCTTTCGTGTATAATTATCTCTATTTTTAAAAAAAATTTCTTTTCTAAATATGCATTGATTTCATATTATGCTTTTCTTTGATAAGATCTCTCTCTGTGAACTACACGGATCAAGAAATTCAACAATGGCGTGAACAACGCAGGAAGAACTACCCGTCAAAAGACAACGTCGAGAAGGTTGTAGTAAGTGCCATTTACTATTCATGTTTTTTTACCTAATAAAGGTGGGCTTCTGATAACAACCTTTTACTCCCTTGCAGAAGCTGACTGAAAAACAAACTCACTCCGAGGTTATTGACAGAGATGCCAGAACACGACGTCAGGTACACAAATTACTTTACATCTATGAGAAAATAACGCATTGGGGAGGCACTGACTGGATCTGAGGCCTCAGCTCTCTTCCTTATTTGATGGAGTATTCCCACAATCTGGACTTCCTAAAGATGGAGTATCTCTTGGATGGGTTAAAAACCCAAAATGAGTGCCCAGAGAATCCTATCGGATTGAGCAGTCACCTTTTTAGTATAGTAGTCCTTGGTGGGACACTTCTTGACATTAGTTTTCTACTTACTAAAGGGTCTGTTCTTTTGCTGAGACTTATAAAGCTTGGCACTTTGCACTTTGTCTTGATGATTGTTAGGAAATTAGAGTCACTTTGTTAAGGTTTCTGTCAAAATTAGTTCTTACTATCATGAGATTTTAAGTCGTATCATTTTATAAGATTTGAAATCATTCATTTTGTTGCATTTGAATTCTTATGGGAATTGCAACCCAAGCGATGTTATGAGATTTGAAATCATTCATTTTGTTGCATTTGAATTCTTATGCGAATTGCAACCCAAGAGATGAAAAGCATGACACATCTAGTTCTCAAAAGAAAATGCATATTGTCAAATGACAACTTGTAAAGTGAGACCCTTAATGGATAAACTATCCTGTTATATAGATTTGTATTAATGCCTAAAATTTTGGAATTTTTTCAGGATTGGCTTGTTATAATAACTCTTTAACTTTGCTTGCAGCAACTCAAAGAAATCCTTGCAAAACAAGCTGAGTTGGGTGTTGAAGTTGCCGAAATACCCCCGAGCTATTTGTTAGAGTCGGAGAACCAAGTTTGTGAAAAGGAAAAGGAGAAACGGGTGTGGACTAACGGAAAGCCCCAAAACAAATATGGTAAAAGAGGAAAACATGGTAAAGAAAGCCGGTTTGCTAAGAAGCAAAAGTTGGGGGACAAGGTTTCGTCCACCATGCCTTCTTCGGACAAGAGGAAGCCAACCCTTTTGCAGAAGCTTCTTAGTGCAGATATAAAGAGAGATAAGAGCCATCTATTGCAGGCTTTCAGGTTCATGGTGATGAATTCTTTCTTCAAAGATTGGCCCGAAAAGCCTTTAAAGTTCCCTTCAATCATTGTTAAAGAAACTGCCCGTGAAGGTGAGGTCATTGCGGATAAATATTCTCCACATCTTTCGAGGGTCAATGAGAATGCCATGGTTGAGGAAATTGAGTGTCCAACAAAAAAGAATGCAGTAGAAGATAATGACAATGCTGGTGACAATGATAATGGTGAAAATGATGCCAAAGACAAAGAAATGGTATATGGATATGATAGAGTTACAGATTGTATCAGAGAGGAAATTGAGATATCTGAGCAAGAGGAAGGAGAAATCACTGACTAGGATGGATGTTATTTTGCAGAACTTCTTACAATGGGCGTCTTTCTGGCTCCGAAATCCTGATTATGCACTTCAGGAGCTGCTTGTTCTTTGAACATGCTCCATAAAATGGGGAAGTTAGTTTTGGTCTTCGAACTCACTGCAATAGTAGAGCGATGTTCTCTCTCTTGAAACCGAAGAATGGAGAAGGAAGTGCTAAGCATCATTTGAAACCAGATAAGAGATGGATTATAAATGAGGTTTATGGGTAAATAAATTGTTAAAAGAATACCTTCCAAAAAAATTGTTAAAAGATTTTTGTAGTCAAGTGTCCTCCATATTTGCTTAAACTAGTTAAGGGTATGTAATATTCGTTACTTGACTTCCATATTAACTCTGATGATACGTTTCAGGTTATAATTCTCAAAAGAGCAATAATTTGCTCCACTGGTGAGGAGCAAACTGTTGCTCCACGCTCTCACAAAGCCTTAACTTCTCTCACAAAGCAAACTTAACTTCTGTGAACTCTTAGTTATATTTTTAAAAAAACTCTTGTGGTTAATTTTTTTTAAAATTTTATTTTTCTAAAAACCAAAGGTAGATGGGTGAATCCTAGGGGCGATTGAAACTTAACCACAATCAAAAGAGGGACATGTGGCATTAAAAGAGGACCTGAGATGCACCTCCTGGTGACCGAGGAGGTTATAATTTTCCTTCTCAAATCACACGCGCGCGCGCACACACACACACACACACATATATATATATAGAGAGAGAGAACCCCGCCTTGGGGGTGTTTACCAGACCATGCCTCAGATGCGGAGGTTTTGAGTTCAATTCATTTCCCCTTGTTTTTATAGTGTTTTGTTACATTGTGTGGCAACACACAGTTAGTATGTTTGTAACTAGGGGATCAATCTTTCATAGCATAATGTATGACATGTGTCACATATCGCAGCAACGCATAAAGTGGTATGTTCGTAACCAAGGAATCATTCTTTCATAGCGTAATACATGACATGTACATGTTCAATACATGATCTTATGAGACATGTGGACCTATGAACTTTTCTTCTTACCATGCAAGTGAAAATGTGCATAAGTGTTGTGATTGGAATTCAAATGGGTCATACCTTAGATTCCGATCATCCGCCAAGAAACTCTGTCAAGTTACATCTCCCTGGTTAGAGAATTCTTGATATGGAAGATTTCCTCTATATTTTGACCTACCCGAATACTGATCACCATACAAGGTAGATAGGGTATAGTTTAACACACCAAATATTAATATTTCCTTATTATAATTATGCATTTCTTCTAAACATGATAATAACATATCATCACAATTCACTCATATAATCCCTTCCATTTCACCCTCCACCCATAAATTCACCATTTCATCCATAATTAAAGCCTATTCACCACACATCATCCAATAAACCATAGACATTTATTCAACCCATCTTCCATAGCATTCCCATCCTTCATTCATCCGATGCATAACATTCAGTTACAATTTCATTTCCATAATAGCAAAACAAAGATGAAATAAAATCCCTAAATCACCTAAAATTCCTATTTCATAATCCAATATCCATAATCTAAGCATAAAACATGAAAAACATACATAGATCTTCATTTCCATCTTTCTATAACATATAGAACATCTTAAAGAGTTAGATTAAAAGTATATCAACTTATTCATGCTCCATAGTTCACCATATTACTATAAATATGCCAAACATCTCATATCTCTAACTTATTCAAGCTTAAACATTCATAATCATACTAGAGTTGAGTTGAAGAGTATATCGACTTATTCATGGTTCATAGTTCACCATATTACTATTAATATGCTAAACATGTAATATTTTTAACTTATTCAAGCTTAAACATACATAAAACATAATAGAGTTGACTTGGAGAGTATATCGACCTTAGGGATCGTCCCCTTCGATCCAAAACTCTTTAAGAAGGCTTGAGGAGTGATCTTCAAGCTTCCTTTTTCCTTTTGAGCAATTTCTTCATTCACAAGCAAGCTAATACTTAGAAACCCTAGGTTTCTCATCTATTTTGCCAAATTAGGGTTTGAGGGACTTAAGGATCTCAAACCCCCAAAATAGAAGGCTATTTATAGACTTAGGATGATGAAAAACTCATTTTACCCTTAAAATATCACAAAGGGGTTTTAAACCCAAGTTCTGCAAATGTCAGTCGACCGGCTAGGAGGGGCGGTCGACGGTTGGGCTCGCAAACCTATTGTTCCTTATTTTTTTCCACTTTTCATATAGTCAGTCGACCGGAGTTGGGGTCGCAAACCTACTGTTGGCCTATTTTAATACAGTCGGTCGACCGGGAAGGATGGCCGGTCGACCGGTTGTGCTATTTTCCTCTGATTTCTTCTTTTTGCTTCTTTCCTTCCGACCTAATCTTGGTTAAATGTTTTTAAACATCTTAAACCTATCATAACCTTAATTAACACACGAACACACCCATTAGCAAATCAAAATGACTAAAATGCTCTTGAAGAGCGGGGTAATTACACGGAAAGAAATCCGGGTCTCTACATCCTTCCCCTTTATGAGAATTTCGTCCATGCACCTTAGTCAAATAGATGAGGGTACTTTGCTCAAACTTCATCCTCACGCTCCCAAGTGGCTTCTTCACGAGAATGATGCTCCCATTGCAAGAGTACAAGGGGAATGAATTTCGTGTGCTAGACTTGCTCCTTTCGGTCCAAGATTTGAGCTGGTTGCTCAACAAGAGTCAAATCCTCTAGGACTTCCAATTGATCCAAATCAATGACATGTGAAGGATCCGAGTTGTACTTCCTCAAAATAGAGATGTGGAATATATTAAGCACACTCGCCATATGGGGCGGCAAGGTAAGATCATGACAAATACAAAGTCCCCAACTTGGAACTCAAGGTCCCTCCTACGAGTGTCCGCATAGATCTTCTACCTACTTTGGGCCGTTTTTAACCTCTCCTTGATCAACTGGACCCGATCCACAATGGAAGGTAATGGACCTTCCGATCAATGCTCTTTAATTTTTTTTATTCAAGAACCTTTCTTGATCAATAAAGATTCAATCTTGATGTAGAAAGAATCTACATTGATTATCAAAGAACTATTCTTGATATTCAAAGAATTGTTCTTGATCTTCTTCAAGATCAAAAACCAATCAAAAGAAGGAATATGAGAGGGCTGGCCGTACAACCCAAGAAGGAGAGAGAAAAACGTGGGAGAGAGAGGGAGACCTTCTATTGTGGATGTTCCACTATGGGGGGTCCTTTTATAAACTCATCTTTTAGCTATCTTATTGTAGAACCCCGAAACTCATTCACCTAGTTGGTGAATAGTGTTTGTGAATAGAGTCAGTGAATAGTGATTTTTAGTCAAAATGAGTCTTCTTTCTATTATAGTGTATGTATTATGAATAAAAGGAGTGAAACCAAAAATATATTTGTATATGGATGTTAAAGCCAAAGAAAAAAGTGGAAGCACTCTAGGTGAGTTAAGGGAAGAGTGAGATCACTCTAAGTGTGAAAAATGGGAAAAAAAGAAGAGAACTGGCCAAGTTCTGCAAAGGCCGGTCGACCGCCCCTCAAGGCCGGTCGACTGCCTATCACAAAAAATCCCAAAATGTGATAACAGTGAGTGGTTAAGTAGCCCCTCAAGGCCGGTCGACCGACAACGGGGATTTACCCAAATTGGGCTAACAATAAGGAATTTCACAGGGCCGGTTGACCACCCCTCCTAGTCGGTTGCCCGGGATTCCGAGGTCTTGCCCAGTTGGGCCTTTTACATTGTGTCATTAAGGGTAGGATGGTCTTTTGACCACCCCTTTTCCTATATAAGCCCCAATTTCGTGGTTAGGGTTTCATTAACCATCAAAGCATCCTAAGAGAGTTCTAAGGGGAGAAATTAGAGAGGTAAAAAGGGGAAGCTTGGATTCCTTCTTTGAAGCTTGGATTCCTTCTTCAAGCTTGGATCACACCTTCTCAAGCATTCTCAATCTTTTCTTCCATCCTAAAAGTAAGTATTCCTTCTAAGTAACCTTGTTATGAAACAATTAGTAAAGAGAAGATTGAATGTATGATTTTGAGTAGGATTTGCTAATACTCTATATTAGATGACTTTATTTTGATCCAATAAGTAAATAAGAGTTTTTAAGATTGGAGTTTTTCAAATGAAAGGATATTTATGTTTATGCTTGTAGATGATTATGATTTTCTCCAACAAACTATGATTCTAAGTATGATGGTGATGAAATTGGCTTAATGGCCAAGATTATTGTGATGTAATGTCATAAATGAAAATGTTCTATGTTTTAAAGAAATTTCTAAGTATACTATGATGCTAATATGTCTTGTATGAACCCGTATGCAATGTTAAAGCTTTCCATATATATATATATATATATATATATATATATATTATGATGCTCACAAGCACTCCACGCACTCTATGTTTTACATAAGCGAGGTTTTCTTATAAGCATGGTATTTCAAGAATCATAAGAAGGGTTTTTCAAATGAAATTCATAAGAAGAAGCATAAGTGTATAAGCATTCATAAGGCCAAACTTTGAGTTGGTATTTCTAAGATTGGTTACCTCGAGCACAAGGATCAAGTCTAAGATATTGCATAAGCTCCAAGGATCATAAGTCTCGCAAGGCTTCTAAGAATTCATAAGAAATGCCTAAGTCTAAGATCGGTTACAAGACTCACAAGGTTACAAGGCTCATAAGTACTCAGAAGCTCTATGGATCATGTCTAAGATCTTGCATAAGTCTCCAAGGATCATAATGCTCACAAGGCTCATAAGTTTACAAGGAACTCATAAGAACTAATAAGTTCACAAGGAACTTATAAAAACTCACAAGGTTCATAAGCATTCATAAGAAATCATAAGGCATGTATAGTGAAAGATAAGATTTGTAAAGTCCATGTTTTAGTGTTTGGCTTATTCCGGTGTCAAAACAAGTGAGCCTAGTTGATTAGATGTGTATCTTGTGTCATTACCTTCAAACATCCACGACAAGTGAAGATGAAGACCGAAGAAGATCGGTTGAAGACTCAATTGATCATATCCTTTGTTTCACTTATGGGATGGTAAGTGACCTAGATAACATGTTACCTTAGGTGGGAATTGACTTAGAATAATCATAATATGATACTTTAGGTAGAAATTGACTTAGACTAATCATATGGACCTTAGGTGATTAGATATGTAACCCAAAACAAGTTAAAAGTTCTTAAAGTTCTTAAAAACCCAAGGTTTCTTGTAAGAGGCATATCTCACAAACCGTAGCTCTGATTTTACTCTATAATATATCAAATCGACCATGTTGAAAAGATCTACAACTTTCGTGAAGGAAGCAAGAGTTGAAAATGCATTTTAATATCTCGGTTGACCAAAACTAGTCAGGGTCGACCCTGATATGAACAATTTTTGTATGGGAAAAAAAATCCAGCATGTGAAAAAAGCCAGGGTCGACCCAAAGAGACACTTGGGTCGACCCAAGTGCATTTGGGTTGACCCAAGTATCCCCAGGGTCGACCCCGAAGTGGTTTTTCATGCCTTTTTGGTTTTAGCAACTTCTAATACTTGTTTTTGGGTTCTCTATTTATTGTGAACCCTTCTAATTCGTGGAGAGCAACTTTGGGAGAATGTAGAGAGAAATTTTAACTATCTCTAGAGTTTATTAAAGCTCTAATTTTTATTATCTCTCCTCCCCTTTGTTAGTTCTTCTTCCATCCTAGATTTTGCAAGCCAATGTTTTATTCTTGCTTGCTTGGACTTTCCCATTGATGGAGTCCATCTAGGATTTGATTTTAATCAAACCATCAATCCGTTTTGGAGGGAACAAATTGGCCGGAGTGTTTCGGAGCCTTTGCGAATGAGATCGATCCGAGAAGGATCGTGGATGTGTGATTTGGTTGGTGGAATCCGAAGCCGTCATTGACAAAGATCGATCGGAAGATCGTGGTTATTTTCGAGACACAAAGAGAAGTACGAGCGGCTGCGGTTGAGTACAAAACTTGTGAGTACGTGATGACTTTTTGAGGCGTGGAGGACTAAAAACTGAAGGAGCATAGTGTCGAGTCTGAATGAGTCAAGTTTGAGTCTTGTAAGTTCTTGTTGACTTTGTCTTAGTGGATTCTCATTGTTGGATTAGGTCCCGTGGTTTTCTCGAAAGGGTTTCCACGTAAAATTCCTTATATTGTGGTTTGATTATTTTCTCTATTTCTGCACTTTAAGTTCATCATCCCCTAAGTTAATAACTTAATTTTTAAAATATTAAAAAGGCTAGATAGACTTGTAGGGAAACCTAACCATCCCTTTGGTTTTGTGAGTTCTCATCTCAAACCTTAGATTTGAGGTTCACTGAATTTTTTTCAAGATTTGACGAAAGGTTTTCTATGATGGGTTTTAAGCATGAATTTCTGAATTGTATTCTTTAAGTACTTGCATGTGATATTATGTCATTATAGTATTGTTAGCTAGTGGTTTGTGCTTGCTGAGTATTCCATGCTCAGCCGTACATTTTATGTTGGCAGGCAAGTTCGATATCTGTAATCCTAGTCCATGGGTCAAGGAGGAGTCGTTGAAGAGGAGCCGGCAGAGGCTCAGCCAGAAGAGGATATGAACCTTGACAGGTGGCCTTGTCCTGGATACTATTGAGAGTGAGTGAGAGAGAGACTACTTTTGTATTTTGATTGAGTGGGCATGTCCACTCTTGTTTTGGTTTATGTATTGTACAAACTTGGAATATTGATTATGTATAGAAAATAAAATTTTAAATTTATGCTTCCGCACTATTTTTATGTTTCTACTATGTTATGCCTTGTATATTTTACAGGATGGTTGGTATCGGATATTGCACATCACGAGCCAAAGTATCCCTAACTCCTAAGGGGTATTTTGGGCCGTGACACTTATAGCTCAAGTCAAATTCCTCTTCTAAATTCTAATCCAATTAAAACTCTGTTTAATTCTTTAATGATAATCCTAATCCAATTAGGATTTAATCAAAATAGAAACCAACATTATTTATTCCCTATTTAATAGAAAACAATTAGTAACAAACTAATCCATTCCCTATTTAATAGGAAAACAATCAGTAGCAAACTAATCCAATCCGTAGGAAATAGGAAAACAATTAGTAACAAACTAATTCACTTCCTATTTAATAGGAAACAATTAGTAAAAAACTAATCCCTTCCTATTTAACAGGGAATCATTAATTAGTAACCAACTAATCTATTCCCTACTTTGTAGGAGATAATTAAGTATTAACTAATTAATTAGATAATGATTAGAGAATGATGTGGCTCCACATCTCACGCCCCTTTTTGAGGTTTAACCTTTTATGTTGTCATCTTTTAATCTTTATCAAAATCCCATATGGGTCCTACCCATTTGATTAATCACATCTTATGTGATTTCACCTATAAGAGCTTCACTATACCATATAGTGAACTACATGGAGAAATTAATTAATTTAATTCTAAATTAAATTAAAAGCCTTTAGAAGGTCCTAGTGTGTGGGATCTAAAGGGATCTCTTATTTTTGGTTGTGGGACCAAGTGCTTCTTCACCTTTAAGGTGCAGCCTTGTTGATAGGAAACACTTTCCAATAATTTCTTTAGGATTATAGAATGCTATCTAAGCCCCTAGACTTCCACTGATCACAATAATGTCCATTAACACAATGTGATCAACCTCCAGAAATTAGAGAATTGCTAGTAAGTACCATCTCACAATATATTTACAAATAAATTCTTCCATAATCCGATATCACATCTAAGCTTCCGGGATTGGAACAAGTTCACTGTCTAGTCTCTAGTTTATGAATAGAACTCTTTCTCATGAATACTTTTTCATTGAACTGAAACTCCAAAACACTTTCAAAGAAACAATAGAAAAGAACTGACATATTCATATACTTTTCTATATTGAAAATATCAACTTCGATAAAGAGCATTTTATCGAAAAAGACCAATACTGGATTTTTGAGTTCAATTCAACAAGTATCATCTTAATATCATTATCTTTAATTAAGGAGTAGTGGATTTCTTATTGAGTGTTTACACACTTCTCCAAACACTGTGTACATGACCCGACGTACCTGGAGTTAGTTTTGTGTATTGGACAATGCCGATTGACACATCAAAGCCATATAGACAGATGTTAACTTCTTAGGTCTAAGGACAATTTGTTGAATGGATTTAACCCTAATACAATCTAACAGTGTATTGTATAGGGTATCCACTAGTGACCCCGTTCAGTATTATGTACTTACTACATATACTCACATGTTAGTCACGAGTCAACACTCTCTGAGAATGAGATTCATCACACTATCTTATAGAACTACACATGTACAAGCCATGATGAAGTACGACGCCCAACCAGTACTCTAGAGGCTTAGAACAATATTAGGTTTATAAGGAACTGAAAAATCATATCTCCTTGCAACCTTTGCATGATTTTCCTACAATGTTACCTATGAAACTTTATGTCATCATCAAATGAGCCAATAATTATTATAAATACCCTTTATAGTTGGTTGAGTGAATATGATGCTTCTCTAATCAACATAGAAAAGGCTTATATTGGATTTTAAGGGCATATATGTCCAACATTCTTGGGGGAGTTCATTGGGATAAAATTCCATTATCTCTAAGATAATCCATGAACTCATTCAAGAGGTACTCTCCTTCTCGGTTGGATCTGAGAGTTTTAATACTTTTACCTGATTGCTTTTCTACTTCATTTTGGAATTCTTTGAACTTTTCAAACGATTCTGATTTATGTTTCATTAGATATATATAACCATATATAGAATAATCATCTGTAAATGTTATGAAGTAGATAAAGCCACATCTTGCTGATGATTCATGGGTCCACATACATCAATGTGAATTAATTCCAATATACTAGTGGTTCTCTTTGGTTTACCTGAGAATGACCTTTTGGTCATTTTACCTTTCAAAAAAGGTTCACAAGTTGGATAAGGTTCAACATGTAAATGGTTTAAGGGACCATCCTTTACCAATTTGTTGATCCTATCCAAATTGATATGGCCTAACCGGAGATGCCATAAGTATGTTGGACTCACAGAATTTCTACCTCTTTTCTGAGGCTCCACACTTGTAGACTTGTTATCCTTAATGTTATTAACAAAATTGCATATATGATCAATATAATAAAGACCATTAGACAATGTGTCAGAAACAATAAATTTATTATTGTACTTGATAACTACACTAATATCAAAATGAACTGAATAACCAAAAGAGACTAAACTAGAAACAGAAATCAAATTTCTGCGCATGTTTGACACATATTAACAGTCTTTCATAACTAATATCCTATCCAAAGCAAATTCTAAAATATAAGTCCCGATGGCGATCGCAGCAACACTTGCTTCCGTTCCCATCCTTATATTGACTTCCCCATCATTGAGTTTTTTGTTCTCCTGAAATCCCTGCAACATATTGCAGACATGTGAGGTAGATCCAATATCTACACACCAAGAGTTAGAGAAACCAACAATCAAGTTGGACTCAATGATAAATGAATTGAACATACCTTCCAAAGGTTTGTCCTTGAGGGTGCTAAGTAAACTCGACAATTCCTCTTCTAGTGAGCTAGTTTATTGCAATAGAAGCAGACATTCTGATTCTTTTCCTTGTCCTTCTTCTTGAAAGATGCTTTCTTGTTTTTCCCTTTCTTGCCTTTGAGGAACTTGGAGAAATTGGACTTCTTCTTCTTCTTGCCTTTGCCCTTGGGCTTAGGCCTCGAAGGTCCAATTCCCTCTGCCACATATGCAAACAGTTTAGTATGCTTCATAAGGTATTCAACTGCTTATAACATGTTTAGGAGCTCTGGCAGAGTAGTATCCAACTTGTTTATGTTGTAATTCAACAAAAATGTAAAAAAGGATTCTTGGAGAGAGTTTAGGATTGCATCCGTTAGACTCTGATGATCAAGATCTGCACCAAGAGTCAAGAATTCATTAATGAACCCCATCATCTTGATGACATGCTCCCGAACCGGGTTTCCATCAGACATTCTGGTTCCTATAAGTCATTTCATAGCCAACTGCCTAGCAGTCCTATTCTGTTCCCCAAACATCTCTCTGAGATTTGTCATGATTTTCTTAGTAGTACCAAAACCCTCATGCTGTTGCTGTAGGACATTAGACATAGATGCAAGAATATATCATTTGACCAACTATTTGACTCATGCCATTTAGAGACTTTTTCAAACTGCTCTAGGGTCTGAGTATCTTTAGTAAATTTCGGGTAATCGGAAGTAAGAACATAATCAATTTTATGAGAGGTAAGCACAATGTCAAGGTTTCTCTTCCAGTCCACATAACTAGGACCAGTCAAACGATTTTCATCTAGAATCTTGGAAAGGGGATTCATGGTTATCTACAAAATAAAGCATAAACTATTACATTATTATTCACACATATATTCATTGGATTTTGGGATTTTAAATCTCTCATCATCTGTCAAATTTCATAAGTCCCTTCATTATATGAAATTAAGAAATAAACCATTTATTTCGGATGAGTATTGGGATCCTTATAATACACATGTAATATTTCATTTTAGGATAGTACTACACAGGCACTACAAGGTGGATAGTAATTTTCCATCATACTGAACATCTCATGCATAACTCCTTATGTAAATCAATGATTCCTAATTTTCTTGCGACCTCGAAGGACAACATGTCTGTCACTGTTTCAGTCGCCATGCTTCCTTGTTTAAGTGAAACCTATTATTCTGGTTCGTTATATGATCAAGTAAGCTTGTGCCCCCATTTTAGTTGACACTCACTATCAAGCCATATACAAACCTATCTACTATAGAAATAAGGCTCTAGGAGTTTAATTTAGATTGAATTATGTCAATACCTTTTGGCAAAATAAGACTCAGGCTAATTAATTCCTAGTCTAATTGATAATGGAAGGCCATAGGATTAATAATCCTATTTAACATCACTTAATATTTTTCTTGAAGGGATTAATAAAATTACATGCACTTTCATCACATGAAATATGAGAATTTTAGATAATAAGATTAATAGAGGAGTGATGAACTCCCACTAGCCCTCATAGGGGGTATGGCCACTTAGGTTTTCACCATATGGTCGAAACCTAGTCATCCCTAACATGTTTAGGGTTAATGGAGGATAGTTTAGTAATCCATCTCACTTTTCAATCTTTCATATTGCTTAATGTCTTTTCAGACACGATTATCATATAATCTTTTAAGCCAAGGTAACCTTTTATAGTGCTTAATGCCCTTACCAGACAAAGCCAAGGTTTTACAAAAAAGTATATCCTCAATGGTCACAAACTCCAATTCCAAAAGAGCATTAGTAATGTGTTGTGCCAAAAATATAAACAATTTATAATTAAGTAAAATCCATTATAAAAGATATAATCCAATTATCATAAATTATCATAAAGGTGATAATCTCAATTATCAAAGCTTCCAAGCTTAAAAGAATTATTAATCATCATATGTATAATAATATATTATTATAAATATATAATAATCTCACAATGGGTTCAAAAAATCATACGACCTTATTTAATTACTACAAGGGAATAAATAAAGCCCTACAACTATTGAAGATCTTCTATCTTGTAATTGTTCACCGGAAAACTCCTTCGGTTGATATTCTCCCCCCAAAATCAGCTACCTTATTCTAAAATTACAACTGTTGTAAAATAAGAAAAAAAGGGGAAAGGGGAGGAAAAGAGAAGGAGGTATGATTTGCGGAACCCATCCAACATTTACAATAATAATAAATATTTATCATAATAAATATAAAATATAATTATTTGCTCTCTTGAGGAACACAAGGATAAATAAAAAATTTAATTTAAATATACAAAAAGGTTTCTCAAATCATTAAAGGGCTTCAACCAAATTTATATCTCTATATACTTATCACTATCAAATTTCGGGAAGTATTGGATTCATCCAAAAAATAAATTAGTATCACACTAATTTATGAGGGCTGTATTACTCCCTCAATAACTAGAGGGGGATCCCTTTAAAATCATAGGATAGTGATTATCCAATAATCATCAAGAATAAAAAATAATCAATCCCTAGGGTGGCCAAAATTCGTAGGGGGGCTTTATCAAGATATAAAACAGTATTGTAAAGTCCATGTTTTAGTGTTGGCTTATTCCGGTGTCAAAACAAGTGAGTCTAGTGTATCTTGTGTCATTGCCTTCAAGCATCCACGATAAGTGAAGTTGAAGACCGAATAAGATCGGGTGAAGACTCGGTTGATCATATCCTTCGTTTCACTCATAGGATGGTAAGTGACCTAGATACCATGTTAACTTAGGTGGGAATTGACTTATAATAATCATAATATGATACCTTAGGTGGAAAGTGACTTAGACTAATCATATGGACCCTAGGTGATTAGATAAGTAGCCCAAAACAAGTTAAAAGTTTTTAAAGTTCTTAAAAAACTAAGGTTTCTTGTAAGAGGCATATCTCCCACTGTAGCTCGAATTTTGCTCCATAATATATCAAATCGACCGCGTCGAAAATATCTACAACTTTCGTGAAGGATGCAAAATCTAAAAAGGTGTTTTTATACACAGGTTTATACCTCAAGGTTGACCTTGAGCACTTTGGGTGGACCCTGAGTCTCCAATATCTTGTATAGTGAAAACACACAGAAAGAAGAAAAATCCAGGGTCGACCTTGAAAGACACTTGGGTCAACTGAAGTTGGCAGTTGGGTCGAACCAAGTGACTCCCAGGGTTGATCCTAATATGGAATGTTTTGCCTCTTTGGTTTTTAGCAACTTCTAAACCTTGGTTTTGATTTCTCTATTTAACTAGAACCCTTCTAGTCTGAAAAAGGGGACTTGGGGAATGTGTGGAGAGTACTTTGGGGTATCTCTAGAGTTCATAGAAACTTTGGCAATTATTTTCTCTCATCCCCTTTGTTAGTCCTTCTTCCATCCTAGATTTTGCAAGCCAATGCTCCATTCTTGCTTGCTTGGACTTTCCCATTGATGGAGTCCATTTAGGATTTGATTTTAATCAAACCATCAACCCATTTTGGAAAGAACTACTTGGCCGGAGTGTTCCGGAGCCTTTGCGAAGGAGATCGATCTGAGAAGGATCGTGGATGTGTGATTTGGTTGGTGGAATCTGAAGCCGTCATTGATGGAGATCGATCGGAAGATCGTGATTGTTTTGGAGATCTAAGAGAAGTACGAGCGGTTGCGGTTGATCGCGGGACTTGTGAGTACGTGATGAATTTTCGAGGCGTTGAGGACTAAGAACTGAAGGATCGTAGTGTCGATTCCAAAGGAGTCAAGTTCGAGACTTGTAAGTTCTTGTTAATATTGTCTTAGTGATATCTCTTGGCTGGACTAGGTCCCGTGGTTTTTCCTGGAAGGGTTTCCACATAAAAATCCTTGTGTTATAGTTGGCTTGTTTCTCTCTATTTCTGCACTTCAAGTTAATCATCCCTGAAGTTAATAACTTAATTGTTAAAATATTAAAAATGGTAGAAAGACTTTTAGGGAAACCTAACCATCCCCTCTTGGATTTGTGAGTTCTTGACTCAAACATAGATTTGGGGGCATCCACTGAAAGTATGCCTCTTTTTTAATTTTAGAAAAATAGTTTTTTGGGGGCATACATTGAATCCTAAGATCTGACTATAGTTCTAATTGATTTTATTCAATGAAGGATAAAACAATCACTTTTGCGACTTTGATATAGAAAAGTCATCTCTACGATAAAGATAGAATGATACCCACAAAACTTTGCAAGTGAAAAGTCTCCTTCACGATTCTCACGAACCTTCTTTAATCCTTTAAAACTTTTCTCCAGTGGAAGCTAATGACCCTGCCAATTGCAAGCTCTATGATCTTTTATTCTTTTCTTGAATTCAAGATCCTTTCTTGAACAATAAAGAATGAATCTTTATCTTCAAAGATTGGTTCTGATATTATTCAAGATCAAAACAAAAACCAAGAGAAGAAGATGAGAGTAGTGAACGTACAACCCAAGGGGATGAGAGTGTTGGGCGTGAGCTTTAGGGGAGAGAGAGAGAGAAAAATGTGTGAGGTGAGATTGTGCTAAAGGGGTGGGTGTCCCACCCTATTTATAGGCCAACAACCGTATCTTAGATTGCTTACTTGCAATCCAAGACTTCAATCTCAATTCTAATTTAATTAGAATTCCCTCTCATTGATTTCTTAATGATAATTCCTAATCTAATTAGGATTTATCAAAATTAGAAACGAACATTATCCATTCCCTATTTATTAGGAAAAACAATTAGTAACTTACTAATTCAATCCCTATTTAATAGGAAATCATTAGTAACAAACTAATCTTATCCCTATTTATTAGGAAACCATTAATTAGCAAACAAGTAATCTTATCCCTACATAATAGGAGATAATTACTTGATAACCAATTAATTGGATAAGTTTACCATAAAGTGGGTGTCCCACCCTAGGTGGGCACCACATTCTCATGCCACCTATAGAGTTCCAAACTCTTGTTGGTCAAGTTTTGATATTTATCAAAATCCCATATGAGTCCTACCTATTTGGTTAATCACATCTCATGTGATGTCACATATTAGAGCTTCATTATACCATATAGCAATTTATGTGGAGAAATTAATTAATTTAATTATTAATTAAATTAAAAAACTTTAAGAAGGTCCTATTGTGTGGGATCTAAAGGGATCTCCTATTTCCGGTTGTGGGACCAAGTGCTTCTGTAGAACCCCGAAACTCATTCACCTAGTTGGTGAATAGTGATTTTGATAAAAATGATCTTCGATGTGTTATGGTGTATGCATTATGAATAAAAGGTGTTGGACACAAATATAATGGTGTATGGGTGTTAAAGCTAAGGTAAAAGAGTGAAAAGACTATTGGTAAGTCAATGGAAGAGTGAAAGCACTCTAAATGAAAAAAAAATGGGAAGAACAGGAGGATTCACCAAGTTATGGTGAATCCCGGTCGATCGCCCCTCAAGGCCGGTCGATCGGCTGTCACGAAAAAGGCCAAAAAATGGCCAACAGTGAGTTGGCTATGCAAGGCTGGTCGACCGCCCCTCAAGGCCGGTCGACCGACTGTGGCATTTTTGCTCAAAATGGGTTAATAGTAAGGAATTTCATAGGGCCAATCGACCACTCCTCCTAGTCGGTCGACTGGGCACCCGAGGTTTTGCCTGATTTGGTCTGTTGGACCATTTCATTAAGGGTAGGTAGGTCTTTTGACCACTCCCTTTGCCTATAAATCCACAAATTCGTGGGTAAGGGTTTCATAAACCCTCAACACAACCTAAAAGAGCTCTAAGGGGAGAAATCAGAGAAGAAGGAAGGGGAGAAACTAGGGTTTCTATTGGAGGATCAAGGTGGAACTTGGAATCCTTCTTCAAGCTTGGATTCTTCTTCAAGCTTGGATTCTTATCTCCTCAAACTTTCTCAAGCTTTTCTCCAATTTAAGAGGTACTTACCTACTATTACTTAACTTTGTTATGATGCGAATAGGGAATGTATGATTTTGAATATGATTTGCTAATACACTCTACTAAATGACTTTATTATGATTCAATGAGTAAATAAGGGTTTTAAGATTTGGGGTTTTTCAATAAAAGAATAAATGTGTTTATGCTTGTGTATGATTGTGATTTTCTTACAACAAACTATGATTTAAGTATGATGTTGATGAAATAGGCTTAATGGATGAGATTATTGTGATGTAATGCCATGAATGAAAATGTTCTATGTTTTAAGAATTGTCCAAGTCTACTATGATGCTAATATGTCTTGTATGAACTCGTATGCAATGTTTAAAGCTTTTCATATATATTATGATGTTCACAAGCACTCCACGCACCCTATGTTTTACATGACCGAGGTTTTCTCATAAGCATGGTATTTCAAGGATCATGAGAAATGTTTTTCAAAGGAAATTCATTGGAAGAAGCATAGGTGCATAAGCATTGACAAAGCCAAACTTTGGGTTGGTATTTCTAAGATCGGTTACCTCATGCTCACACGGATCAAGTCTAAGATCTTGCATAAACTCCAAGGATCATAAGTCTTGCAAGGCTTCTAAGAGCTCATAAGAAACGCATAAATCTAAGATCGGTTACAGGGCTCATAAGTGCTCACAAGCTCTATAGATCATGTCTAAGATCTTGCATAAGTCTCCAAGGATCGTAAAGCTCATAAGAACTCGTAAGCTCACAAGGAACTCATAAGAATTCGTAAGCTCACAAGGAACTCATAAGAATTCACGAGGCTCATAATCATTCATAAGAACTCATAAGGCATATACAAGGTGTTTTGTTTTCCACGAGAGATAAGATTTTACGAAAGGTTTTCTATGATGGGTTTTAAGCATGAATTTTATGAATGATATTCCTTTTAGTACTTGCATGTGATATTATTATCATTATAGCATTGTTAGCTAGTAGTTTGTGCTCCCTAAGTATTCCATTCTCAGTTGTACATTTTATGTCGGTAGGTCTGTGTGACATCTGTGATCCCAGTCCGTGGGTCGAGGAGGACTACAGAGAGGAGGAGCCGACAAAGGCTCAGCCAGAAGAGGATAGGAACTTTGATAGGTGACCTTATCCTAGATACTATTGAGAGTGAGAAAGAGAGAGACTACTTTTGTATTTTGATTGAGTGGGCATGTCCACTCTTATTTTGGTCTATGTATTGTACAAACTTGGAATACAGATTATGTAATGCCCCAGAATTTTAAATAATAAAATTATGTGTTTATTGGTCCTTAACTGGGGTTAAATACTTAAGTGTTTGTTAAATAAATAAAAAGTGGGTTTTGCTCGGGATTGAAGTGCACTGAGGAAATCTCAGTATCTTTTCGCGAAAATCACACACAGTGTGCCGGTCGACTGCCGAGACACACGCCTATTGTATTGGTTCCGTCAGGTATCATTTTGTGGGACTGTGGGGGCCATTATGTGTGATAAAAATGAGAAAAATGGGAAATTTCCAGATTTCTAGAAATTAAGTGGGACCCAATATTTGTTGAAGAACCTAATAGAATTCTGTACGGCTAGTACTAATCCATGCCGGTCGGTCGTGAGGACTAATGTCTGTCATCTCAGTAGTTAGGTATCTTAGACGAAGAAAGGGCGACCTATTTTGTGTCTGAAATCAGAAAATTAGTGGGTTTTACAGTTTTCTTCCGGACTAAAGTGTAGCTGTCAAAACATAGTATTTTTCTCCAAAATTTTTACAGTAGGTGTTGGACTGTCCCAAGTTCGATCACCTGAAGTTTCATCACTATCGGGTATCATATAATAGGGTTTCAGAGGGCATATGCGTGAAAAAATGGGAAACTCTAGTCAAATCGGTCAAATTGGTCAAACCTAGTCAAATCAGTCAATGCCACACCATTTTGGTCATGTGCGTTGCACATGATCTTACCCCATATCCTTGTCTATATAAAGGGGGCAACCCCCCTCATTTCTCACAAAGTTTATAGAGCACCGAAGTGCTGCCCTGACTCCAATCCAGAGAGAGAAAGGAAGAGAGAGAAAAGAAAAGGGAGGTCATCTTGGGGTTTTTCGATGTCCCTGATTTGTTGGCGACGTCAGATTTTCTCTCCGGTGTCTCGTTTGGCGTGTAAAGAGAAAGAGAAAAAGGTAGAGAGAGAAAGTTACATGCGCTCTATCTTGGGGTTGATCGCCCTCCCGGACGTATTGACAGTGCTCATTTTTGTACTAGCTACCTCAAAAAGCATGAACCAAGAAACAACCCCTTCCATCTCTTCTCTTTTCCCCGTTATTTGCTATATTCTTTATGTGGAATGTATGTGCATTGATGGAAAAAGGGTTTGAGACCCGTGGATGTATTATGGGAAGGTGGTTGTGCGTGAAAAATGAGTAGGGGGTGTAGCCCTTGGTCTTGGGTCTCAAAACCATGGATTTAGACTCACTGTGTAAAAAGCGTGGATGCAAAAAGGGTCAGAGACCCCTATGTGATGTTGTGATTTTATGTGAACCTTCGGGGAGCCCAGATCGGGTCCCGGATAAATTGTATCGTCACCCTGGGGTGTCGAAAAGTTATTTTGCAGGTCGTATAAGGCCATGAACACATCCATTAGCCTGGAAGCATTCCCTAACGGGACGGTGTGTTACCGGATTTGGTTCACGGGCACGAGGCCCGAGTATTTCAGTTAACCAAGCGAGGCTTGGGTTAACTGGGGTTAACCTATCATTAGAAAACTTAACCAGGGTCAAAGTATAATCCTCCGTGACTGATAGTCGGGAGTGGGTGGAATTGATATCCATAGACCCTCGTTGACTAGGTCAGGGGAGAACAAATTTTTGTGTTATCTGATAGATATGCCATCCGTACCGAGGTTGAGTCAGTAGGTTGTGATGCCTCTGATAGATATGCCATCCGTACCGTGGCTGAGTCAGATAGTTGTGTTATCTGATAGATATGCTGTACCGAGGCTGAGTCAGTAGGTTCGGATGCCTTTGATGGATATGCCGTCCGTACCGTGCCTGAGTTAGATGGTTGTGTTATCTGATAGATATGCCGTACTGAGGCTGAGTCAGTAGGTTGTGATGCCTCTGATAGATATGCCGTCCGTACCGTGGCTGATTCAGATGGTTGTGTTATCTGATAGATATGTTGCGAGGATAGAAGTCCCCACCGTGGCTGAGTCAAATGGTTGTGTTATCTGATAGATATGCCATACCGAGACTGAGTCAGTACGTTGTGATGCCTCTGATAGATATGCTGTCCATACGGTGGCTGAGTCAGATGGTCATTTTATCTGATAGATATGTCGTACCGACGCAGAGTCAGTAGGTTGTGATTCCTCTGATAGATATACCGTCCATACCGTGGCTGAGTCAGATGGTTGTTTTATCTCATAGATATGCCATACCGAGGCTGAGTCAGTAGGTTGGGATGCCTTTGATGGATATGCCATCCGTACCGTTGCTGAATTAGATGGTTGTGTTATTTGATAGATATACCATACCGAGGCTGAGTCAGTAGGTTGTGATGCCTCTGATAGATATGCTGTCTGTACCGTGGCTGAGTTAGATGGTTGTGTTATCTGATAGATATGCCGTATCGAGGCTGACTTAGTAGGTTGTGATGCCTCTGATAGATATGCCGTCTATACCGTGGCTGAGTCAGATGATTGTGTTATCTGATAGATATGCCGTACCGAGGCTGAGTCAGTAGGTTGTGATGCCTCTGATAGTTATACCATCCGTACCATGGCTGAGTCAGATGGTTGTTTTATCTGATAGATATGCCGTACCGACGCGGAGTTAGTAGGTCGTGATTCCTCTGATAGATATGCCATCCATACCATGGCTAAGTCAGATGGTTGTTTTATCTAATAGATACGCTTTACCGAGGCTGAGTCGGTAGGTTGTGATTCCTCTGATAGATATGTCATCCGTACAGTGGTTGAATCAGATGGTTGTGTTATTTGATAGATATGCCGTACCGAGACGAAGTCAGTAGGTGGTGATGCCTTTGATAGATATGCTGTCCGTACCGTGGCTGAGTTAGATGGTTGCGTTATCTGATAGATATGCCATACCGAGGCTAAGTTAGTAGGTTGTGATGCCTCCGATAGATATGCCGTCCATACCGTGGCTGAGTCAGATGGTTGTGTTATCTGATAGATATGTCATACCGAGGTTGAGTCAGTAGGTTGTGATACCTCTGATAGATATGCCGTCCGTACATTGGCTGAGTCAGATGGTTGTGTTATTTGATAGATATGCCGTGAGGATAGAAGTCCCCACTGTGGCTGAGTCAGATGGTTGTGTTATTTGATAGATATGTCATACTGAGATTGAGTCAGTAGGTTGTGATGCCTCTGATAGATATGCCATCTATACGGTGGCTGAGTAAGATGGTGGTTTTATCTGATAGATATACCGTACCATCGTGGAGTCATTAGGTTGTTATTCCTCTGATAGATATGCCGTCCGTACCGTGGCTAAGTCAGATGGTTGTTTTATCTGATAGATACGCCTTACCGAGGCTGAGTCAGTAGGTCATGATTCCTCTGATAGATATGCCGTCCGTACCATGGCTGAATCAGATGGTTGTGTTATTTGATAGATATGCCGTACCGAGGCTGAGTCAGTAGGTTGTGATGCCTCTGATAGATATGCTGTCCATATCGTGGCTGAGTTAGATGGTTGTGTTATTTGATAGATATGCTGTACTGAGGCTGAGTCAGTAGGTTGTGATGCCTCTGATAGATATGCTGTCTGTACCGTGGCTGAGTCAGATGGTTGTGTTATCTGATAGATATGCCGTGAGGATAGAATTCTCTACCGTGGCTGAGTCAAATGGTTGTGTTGTTTGATAGAGATGCCGTGAGGCTAGAGTTCCTCACTGTGGCTGAGATCAGACGATTGTGTTGGTTCTAGCGGGTGAAGGCCCAGATTATGTATCGAGTTTATGGACTCAAGGTTGTACGGAGTCTAATGACTCAAGATTGTATGGAGTCTATGGACTCAAGGTTGTACGAAGTCTGAAGACTCAAGGTTTGATTTCATTGGGTGTAAGCCCGGTTGATCTTGATAGTTATCATGGGGGTATGGGATGCCATGGTAACAAAATTAATGTCATCAGATTTGGAAATGGATAGCGAGTCTACGAACTCTAACTTGGATATTGAGTCTATGGACTCAGGTTGAATACGGGTGAAGGCCAGTTTTTTGAGTCTGCGGACTCAAGGATAAAGTGTGAACGGTTGTCTGGGATGGTAATCTAGTGGTGTAGACGATGATTGGATGAACTTGGAAATTGAGGTGGGGAACCTCGAAATAGGGTAAAATAGCCCTGAGTGACCTCGGGTCACGGATTGCGAGATTATATATTATTATAATATGGGAACTGTATTGCAACACTATATTGTTATTGATGATGATGATTGTTACTAGGTGGAAAATAGCCTAGATGGATTGTGGATTTTGCTGGGCTCTATAGGTCACTCTTCTCATTTTATGTCTTCAGATTTGGCAGCAGTTTTCGATTGGCAAGGGGTTATACTTGATGGATTCTGAAAGTGTACAGGTGCAGTTGTGGCGCCAAAAGTAATGGCTATTATAGCCAGTGAGGTAACGTATTTGGTTATGATGGGTTATTGTGATGACCGGTTGTTACTGCTTATGTATGCTCATCAGAAAAGTTAAAAAATCCCCATATTTTCACGGGTAAAGTCTTCCGCATGCTTTGTTGTGACGAACAAGCACGTGTCTCGGAACTTGATTTCTCAGGCGTGGGTTCGGGGCGTCACAGTTTGTTTCAGAGCTAAAAATAATAACCATCATAACAAATCGTAATCGATACACTGTTGGTTTTGAATCAAACGACGATTTGAAACCTTGTGTATACGATAGGAGTGAGCGCTAGAGGGATAGATCATCTCCAGAAGAGTGTAAGAGATAGTCTAATTAGACTGGTAGAGGATTCAGGATAGCTAGGTGATATATTGTAGACGATCTTTTGATGAAATAGATTTTTGAATATCCCTATTACGAAATAGTAAAGCGTTGTTTTTTTTCTGTGATAGGAAGAATGATGCCACCCCGACGAGCACCTGTGGGTACATTGGCTGGAGCCTATGAGGCTATTGCTGCCTTAGCTAATCTGATACAGCGGCAACAAACTCAAAATAGGAACGGGAATGGTAATCGCATTCCCATCGCTACCATTTTAGAGTATGGGAATGTGACCCGCCTAGAAAAGTTCAAGAGGCTGGGACCATCAGCCTTTACGGGTACAATAGATCCGTTAAAACTAGAGAACTGGATCAGGGGCTTAGAGAAAATATTTCGGCCTATGTCTCTTCCGGAGGACACCAAGCTAGAGTTCGCCATTTTCATGCTTGAGGGCGAGGCAGAACATTGGTGGACGACAGTTGAGAGAACAGTCGTAGAGGATCAAAAACCCGTGAGTTGAGCAAAGTTCACAGGGTTGTTTTATGAACAATATTTCTCTGCGTCCATGAAGAAGAAGAAAGAAATGGAATTTCTACAGCTGACCCAGGGGAACATGACCGTCAGGGAGTATGAGCAGAGGTTGAACCAACTCTCTAGGTTTGCTACCATGTTCGTAGAGGACGAAATGTGGAGAGTAGAAACATTTGAAGAAGGATTACGACCTGCTATAAAAGGGAAGTTAGCAGCTCAAAGATGTACATCGTTTTCTGAACTTCTAGATAGAGCACTCAGGGTAGAGAGAGTACACGAACAAATGGCCAAAGCAAGTGTTGGCAAAGGAAATGGTCCAATAGAAAAGTTAGGGGAAAATAAAGAAGTGAGAGATAGGGACAACAAGAGGAAATTTAGAGACTTCGATAAAAATACTACTTCAAAAGAGGCCAAGCAGCGAAATTGTACGCGTTGTGGTCAGTTCCATCGGACGGAAGATTGTAAGGCCGGGGTTTGCTACCAGTGTGGCAAGCCAGGCCACAACAAGAAATATTACCCAACCTTGGGACAGCAGTCGGGCAGTGGAGGAAAGGGTCGTGTTTTTTTCATGACACAAGTAGAAGGCCAACTCAACGATGACATCGTCGAAGAGAAACTTTGGATGTTTGCGTCCTACCTTAATAGACGTGCTTACTCTTTTGTCCTAGTGTGTTTTGGATAAGGATTGTACAGGAGGAAAACATCTTAATGCATGCATTTTGTGATAAGTATGGAATGATTTTATAATATAAATATTTTTGCTATTTTAATTATTGAGATATTCAAAAACCCAAAGATATTAATAGTTTACATGAGAATACTAAAATGGGTACCCTCCACTATTGGGAGATATAAGTTGGTCGAATTTCGAGGGTGAAATTTTTGTAAGGAGGGGAGATTATAACGCCCCAGAATTTTAAATAATAAAATTATGCGTTTATTGGTCCTTAACTGGGGTTAAATACTTAAGTGTTTGCTAAATTAATAAAAAGTGGGTTTTGCTCAGGATTGAAGTGCACCGAGGAAATCTCAGTATCTTTTTGCGAAAATCACACACAGTGTGCCGGTCGACTACCGAGACACACCCCTATCGTATCGGTTCCGTCAGGTATCATTTCACAGGACCGCGGGGGCCATTATGTGTGATAAAATTGAGAAAAATGGGAAATTTTCAGATTTCCAGAAATTAAGTGGGACCCAATATCTGTTGGAGATCCTAATAGAAATCTGTGCGGCTAGTACTAATGCGTGCTGGTCGGCGGTGGGGACTAATGTCTGTCGTCCCAGCAGTTAGGTATCTCAGACGAAGAAACGGCGACCTGTTTTGTGTCCAAAATCAGAAAATTAGTGGGTTTTGTAGTTTTCTTCCGGACTAAAGTGCAGCTGTCAAAACTCAATAGTTTCCCTGAAATTTTTATAGTAGGTGTTGGACTGTCCCAAGTTCGGTCACCTGAAGTTTCATCACTATTAGGTATCATATAATAGGGTTTCGGAGGACATATGCGTGGAAAAGTGGGAAACTCCGGTCAAACTGGTCAAATTGGTCTAACCTAGTCAAATCAGTCAACGCCACACCATTTTGGTCATGTGCGTTGCACATGATCTTACCCCATATCCTTGTCTATATAAAGGGGGGCAACCCCCCTAATTTCTCACAGAGTTTACAGAGCATCGAAGTGCTACCCCAACTATAATCTAGAGAGAGAAAGTGAGGAGAGAGAAAGAGGAGAGAGAAAGAAAGAGAGAAAGGAAAAGGGAGGTCACCTTGGGTTTTTTGACGTCCCCGACGCGTTGGCGGTGTCTGACTTTCTCTCCAGTGTCTTGTTTGGCTTGTAGAGAGAGAGAGAAAAAGGTAGAGAGAGAAAGTGGAGAGAGAAAGCTGCATGTGCTCAACCTTGGGGTTGATCGCCCTCCCGGATGCATTGGCGGTGCCCGTTATTGTACTAGCTACCTCAAAAAATGTGAACAAAGTAAAACCCCTTCCATCTCTTCTCTTTTCTTGTTATTTGCTATATTCTTTATGGGGAATGTATGTGCGTTGATGGAAAAAGGGTCTGAGATCTCGTGGATGTGTTATGGGAAGGTGGTTGTGCGTGGAAAATGAGTAGGGGGTGTAGCCCTCGGTCTTGGGTCTCAAACCCCGGATTTAGACTCACTATGTAAAAGGCATGGATGGAAAAAGGATCGGAGACCCCTATGTGATGTTGGGATTTTATGTGGACCTTCTGTAGAGCCCCGGACCTTTTCATGCTTAATACATGACACTTTCGTTGTCATTCTCCTTTTTTTTAAGAAGTAAAATTAATAAATAAGGAAGAAATTGGAAATTTTGAAACGTCAGAAATGTTCCTTTTCGAAGTACGAACACAACGCAAGTTGAATCGTCAAAATCGGATGAACGAGTCAAAAGATATGGCCAAAACAGTCTGAACCTATAGGAAATCGTAGCTCGGTTATGCACTGAGGACGTAGCTCGGAAGGCACTAAGGACATGCTCTGACGTCGTACTTTGATAACGTAGCACAGACAACGTACTCTGATAACGTATACTGTGTGCATCCGTTGTACAGTTCACAACGGGCACATTGTGCAGCTCACAACGGGTACGTTATACAACTCACAACGGGCACGTTGTACATAAGACAACGGACTACGGGCTAAGCACTATGCACGACACGAAGTGACAACGGGCTCGGCACTGTTCACAACGGACAACGTGTTCAGCTCTAGGCACAACACAACGGACAACGGGTTCGGCACCTTTCACAGCACCACGAGTTGGCACTGTTCACAGCACCACAAGTTGGCACTATTCACAGCACCACGAGTTGGCACTGTTCACAGCACCACGAGTTGGCACTGTTCACAGCACCACGAGTTGGCACTGTTCACAGCACCACGAGTTGGCACTATTCACAACACCACGAGTTGGCACTGTTCACAGCACCACGAGTTGGCACTGTTCACAGCACCACGAGTTGGCACTGTTCACAACACCACGAGTTGGCACTGTTCACCGTACAACGAGTGTGCACTATTCATGGCACAATGTGTTCAGCACTATTCACGGTCCTCGCGTCATTGCAGAAATCGCAGTAAGGGTATTACGATCTTTTGGTCAGTTCACTCTTACCTTAAGAGTTTAACCCGAGCCTTTAGGGCATCATTCGACACTTAGAGAGTTTGAGAGAATAGGAGAAAGGGGAGAAGGCGATTCCAACCTAGGGTTTCCATTTTTGGAGAAGGGGTTTTGAAACCCTAGATCAACCTCAAGCCCGTTTTCTTCAAGATTTCGGTTCAGGCATTGTGGAGCTCGCAATCCAAGCTAGGGCAGCAGCTACACAGTCATTTGGAAAGAGGGTTTCTTCCTCACCTCTTCAAGGTCGGTACTTTTTACTACCCTCCTAGTTATAGTTCTTCTTTCCCCTTCTTTTCTTTTGATTTTCTTTCATTTACATATGTGCTATGAGATGGATGAATGGTGAATGGAGAATGGTAAATGGTGAATGGTGAATGGAGATGGAATGGGCGATTGGATGCCAATGGTTGTGTGTGATGAACAAATGGGGAAGGGCATTGTTCCAATAATGAACATACATGTATGATTTGAGTAAAACCCATCTAGAAAAGCATGTTGTAGGGTAAATCCATAATGAACACACCATGTTTGATGAAATGCCAAGGTGAATAAAGTGAGCTGTGAATTAGGAAATGCATGCCTAAGAAATTCAGAATATTGCTAGGGCCCATGATAGTGTATTTCCTGCTTTCCCTAAATGCTATGAATATTGAATTGCTCAATCTTGATACTATATGTGTTGTGAAATTACCCAAATGTCATCTTTAAATTTGAATGCAAGTATGTACACGGTTCCCATGAGCACGGCATGCATGGCATGATTTATCGAGGTTTTCAAGAACATGGTTAGAGGTGGGACATATCCTACGATATGTTTTACTTCGCTTTTCACAAGAAGACAAGAACCAACATTCCACGAGGGGTCTCCCCTCACTCACAAGTGCATATCATGAAGAAGGGCCTCCCTTCCCTCGCAAGTACATACATATCATAAAGAAGGGTCTCCCTTCCCTCGCAAGTGCATTGCATAATGAAGGGTCTCCCTTCCCTCACAAGTGCATCTCACAAGTACATCTCACAAGAGTATCTCACAAGTTACATGATCACAAGCAAGCACGCATGACATGCATGACATGACACGACATACAAGAATCAAGCAAGATAGACAAGACAAGCTTTCACGTACGAAAAGATATTTCAAGTCAAGTCAAGTGCACGATGTTTTCAAGAGGATTTATCGGTTTTCTACGAATTACAAGCATGATTATAAACTGCTTTACTTCCTTGTATGATATGAATTATTTCCGTTTGACATATATGAATTGCTCCTGATTATGTAGTGCCATTTTTATGCTATAATTGTTGGTTAGTATTTAGTACCCGCTGAGTATTCCATGCTCAGCCGTACTTCTTATGTCGGCAGGTTCTGAGGGAGCTGCTACTCCATTTGATGTTTGTGCTCCTGGTCCATGGGTGGAAGAGGAGTACGTTGAGGAGCCTTTGGAGGAACCTCCAGTAGAGGGTTACCAATAGGTGGTTGTAGATTCTGAGTGGATTAGCTGTGGGTGAGATGAGAGTTTACATTCATGTATTTTGGCGGGTCTGTCCGCACTTTCTTTTGGTTTCCTTTTGTGTAAACTTGGTTTCGTATATATACATAGAGGTTTGTTTAGACTTCCGCTGTGCTATGTTAGAGTATGTTTCCGCTGTTAATGTCCTCTATCGTATATGCTCTGTGGGTTTTTGCAGGTTGGTTTGTCAAGCAAGTCATGTAAGCCATGATTAGTCGTCCGAAGTTCACTCTAACTCCTAGGGTGGGTTTCGGGTCACGACAGAAGTGGTATCAGAGCCTAGGCTTTAGGTCTCTAGGGTCACTTAGAATCTTATACCACGGCTTGACAAGAGCATATGTCAGGAAACAAGTTAGGAAGAAAGTAAAATGGAAGAGAGTCTTGATCCAAGTGTAAGACTAGACTTTAGTCTTAGTCTAAAATGGTTGCTTTAACCAAGTACGGGTCCTAGGTATGCTAGAACGCTAAAGTATAAGTATAATGTGATGAATACTCTGATGACTTGATGTGATGTGTATTAGTATTATACAACTAATACAAATTGAACTATTGTGAAATGGCATTGAAATAAATTGTGGTTTCAAGTGAGACTCATGTGGTGCTATTGTTCTCAGGACTTTAGTCATGAGGCGGGGCACACGGGGTCGCGGACCACACACCAGAGCATCATCTTCTTCCAGAGATGAGGATGAGCAGCCGGACCTCTCTCAGGTCTTAGGCTCTATTGCTGAGACACTCGCCATACTGGCGGCTCGGCAAGCTATACCATCATCGGCGGCACCTACTCCACCGCCGGCAGCTCCAGTACATTGTACCGCTGGAGTTGAGGCATTCAGGAGATTGAGGCCTCCACCATTCCATGGGAGTGTGGACCCTCTTGCTGCGGAGGCATGGATCCTCCAGATGGAGAAGATCTTTGCGGTCCTCTTGCCTACAGGGGAGGAGAGAGTAGCATGGGCAGCTTTCATGCTAGAGAGTGAAGCCCACCATTGGTGGTTGTCTGCATTGAGGATGCGAGATCTGACCATGCAAGGTCTACCTTGGATTTGGGAGGAGTTCAAGGATACTTTTTACAAGAAGTATTTTCCGATTGGAGCACGGGAAAAGAAAGAGAGAGAATTCATCAACCTTGAACAAGGTTTGATGTCGGTGGCACAATACGAGGCCAAGTTCTCGGAGTTGTCGAGATTTGCGCCTCATATGGTTGCTACTGAGGCAATGAAGGCGAGAAGATTTGAGCAAGGGCTCAAAGATGTGATTATGGAAAAGGTTTCCGTTTTCAGGCATGCTACCTACCCTGAGGTAGTAGACAAGGCCTTATTGGTCGAGGCCAATTCAGAGACAGTGTCCAAGAAGAGGGAGTTGGCGAGAGGCCAAGCTAGTAGTTCAGCACCTCTAGAGAGGCGGGCTCGTAACGGCCCTTATCAGTATGCGTGGCCAGCACCACCGATGAGGCCATCTTATGCGCCTCCAGCTCCACGGCAGTATGTGCCTCAGGCGCCGAGACCTCAGGCTCTTCCAGCCCCACGGCTTGTTGCACCTCAGAAGATGAGGTATGCTCCACCTCCGACCCCTCCGACTTATGCACACGAGGTCTGCACTTCATGCGGCCGAAGGCACCCGGCAGGGGATTGTCGAAGGGCATCGGGTGGATGTTTTCATTGTGGTCGCCAGAGCCGTATGATCAGGGATTGCCCCAGTCGGCATTTACCAGGCCAGTCTCAGGGGATTAGTCCACCAGCACGCCCAGCAGGATCATATTAGGCGTCATCTCAGACTACCCGGTCTACACCACAGTCTCGCCAGGCGAACCAGGGGCGAGTTTTTGCCTTGACAGAGGGTGATGCACTCGCATCTGACGATGTAGTGCAAGGTACGCGGTTGTAGCTTATTTAATTATCCGTAAATTAAACTGCTAAATATAAATTGATTGTGTACGTACTTGAAATGTTATATATGTATATATACCTACATGTATACACTGTTGATGCATGGATTAACTCCGCTAGTTAAAATTTCAGGAACCCAATGAGTATTTGGCTCGTGTGTTGATTGATACCGGGTCTACTCATTCGTTTGTCTTGCCGAGTTTTTCAGAAGGCTTTTCTGTGGAGCCTAGTCAGCTAGAACCGGAGTTAGCCATTTCGACTCCTCTCGGCAAAACAGTATTGGCAGATAAAGTGTATGGAAGTAGTGTGGTCCAAGTTGGGAGCCACGAATTGGCAGTTGATCTCATCGTCCTTGGATTCCAGGACTTTGATGTTATATTAGGAATGGATTGGTTAGCAGCACATCATGGGCATGTAGCTTGCTTTGAGAAAATGGTACTCTTCAAGCCATTAGAAGAAAAACCATTCCACTTTCGCGGGTTGAAAAGTAGATCTGTTGCTCGTTTTGCGGCGTTGAGCTTGGCTAACCCTGAGGCAAAGGACTCATCGACTATTCTGGTTGTGAGTGAGTTCCTGGATGTATTTCCAGAGGAGTTGCCAGGATTGCCTCCAGACAGGGAGATCGAGTTTGTGATCGAGCTTGCACCAGGCACAGCTCCTGTTTTCAGGGCTCCGTATAGAATGGCCCCTATTGAACTCAAAGAGTTAAAGACTCAGTTGGAAGAATTGCAAGGCCTTGGCTTCATTCGACCAAGTGTCTCACCGTGGGGTGCCCCAGTGTTGTTTGTTAAGAAAAAAGATGGCTCGATGTGGATGTGCGTCGATTACAGGCAATTGAACAAAGTCACTATAAAGAATAGGTATCCCTTGCCTAGGATTGATGACTTGTTCGATCAGTTGAAGGGAGCGAGATTTTTCTCGAAGATAGATCTTCGATCGGGTTATCACCAGTTGAAGATTAAGGTGGAAGATGTTCCCAAAACTGCTTTCAGGACTCGATATGGGCACTATGAGTTCTTGGTGATGCCTTTTGGTCTCACGAACGCGCCGGCAGCCTTTATGGATTTGATGAACCGGGTGTTCCGACCATACCTAGATCGGTGCGTAATCGTATTTGTTGATGAAATTTTGGTCTATTCCCAGACACGGGAAGATCACGTGCGCGACCTTCGCATTGCATTGGAAATGTTAAGAGAGCACAAGCTATACGCCAAACTTAGCAAGTGTGAGTTTTGGTTGGAAGAGGTGGCATTCCTAGGTCACGTTGTTTCTACAGAAGGTATCTCGGTAGATCCGAAGAAGATAGAAGCAGTTATGAGTTGGGCGAGGCCCAAAAGTGTCACGGAGATACGCAGCTTCCTTGGGTTGGCAGGCTACTACAGGAGATTCGTAGAGGGTTTCTCTAGCCTTGCAGCACAGCTCACTTACCTGACAAGGAAGAACGCCAAGTTTGTATGGAGTGATAAGTGCGAGATCAGTTTCACGGAACTAAAGAAGAGGCTTACTACAGCCCCTGTCCTTACTGTGCCATCTGGACCTTATGGATATGAGGTGTATAGTGATGCCTCACACGTTGGACTTGGGTGTGTACTCTTGCAGCACAAGAAATTCATTGCCTATGCATCAAGGCAGTTGAAGGAGCATGAGAAGAATTATCCCACGCACGACTTGGAGCTTGTGGCGGTCGTGTTTGCACTTAAGATTTGGCGTCATTACCTTTATGGGGTGGAGTTCTATGTGTTCACTGATCACAAGAGTCTCAAGTACCTCTTTTCCCAAAAGGAATTGAATCTAAGGCAACGGCGTTGGATGGAATTTCTGAAGGACTATGATTGTACCATTCAATACCACCCGGGTAAAGCAAATGTAGTGGCTGACGCTTTGAGTAGAAGACCTCTAGGGTTGTTAGCACATATGTTGGTTCAGAATGGAAGCTACTAGAAGACTTGGCAAATCTGGACATTAGTTTGAATGACTCTGTCCGTAGTCCTATCTTGGCGAATGTCACGGTTTGGCCATACATCATAGATTTGATCCAAGAATACCAAGCCACGGATGCCGAATTGTTGGCTTATCGGGTCAAGGAAGTTGCTAAGGGTAGTGTGGATTTCTCTCTCACTAGTTGGGGTGCTATCACATTCAAAGGAAGGTTGTGTGTTCCGGCCAACGCAGATCTTCGACGAGAGATCATGGACGAGGCACATCGTTCGAAGTACACAGTGCATCCAGGGGGTACAAAGATGTACCGGAACCTCAAGAGTCACTTTTGGTGGCGGAATATGAAGAGGGATGTTGCGGAATATGTAGCACGGTGCTTGGTGTGTCAACAAGTGAAAGCAGAACACATGCGACCTGCCGGTCTATTACAGTCCCTTCCAATTCCCGAGTGGAAATGGGAGAACATATCCATGGATTTCATAGTTGGCTTGCCAAAGACGGGAAGGGGCTCAGATGCGATATGGGTAGTAGAGGATCGTTTGACAAAGTCCGCTCATTTCTTACCCTACCGTACTACCTTCAACTCTAGTCAGTTGGCTGCACTATACATGGGGAATTAGTTGGACTACACGGGGTGCCAGTCAGTATTGTGTCGGATCGGGATCCAAGATTCACGTCAAGATTTTGGAAAAGTTTCCAAGAGGCTATGGGTTCCCGACTGGATTTCAGCACCGCCTTTCATCCACAGACGGATGGACAAACCGAGAGAGTGAACCAAGTCATTGAAGACATGCTTCGGGCTTGTATGTTGGATTTCAGAGGCAGGTGGGAAGAGCACTTGCCTTTGGTTGAATTCGCCTATAATAACAGCTATCAGGCAAGCATCCAAATGGCACCATTCGAGGCCTTGTATGGGCGAAGTTGTAGGTCTCCCCTCTATTGGGATGAGGTAGGAGAAAGGAAAGTACTTGGTCCGGAATTGATTGAGCAAACTGCAAACACAGTTAAGATCATCCGGGATCGATTGAAAGCCGCTCAAGATCGCCAGAAAATTTATGCAGACACGCGCCATAGGGACTTGGAATTTCAAGTAGGGGATCAAGTTTTTGTGAAAGTATCTCCTAGCAAAGGGATCATGAGATTTGGAAAGCGAGGGAAGCTCAGTCCTCGGTATGTTGGGCCTTTTGAGATTATCACACGGGTTGGTGAAGTTGCTTATCGAGTAGCTCTCCCACCTCACATGGCTGCAGTTCATAACATCTTCCATGTGTCTATGCTTCGGAAGTATATTGCGGATCCTTCGCATGTCATAGACTTGGAACAGTTGGAGATTCGAGAGGATCTCACCTTGATTGAAAGGCCAGTTCAGATTTTGGATCGAAGGGATCAGGTGCTTTGCAACAAGACAATCCCTTTGGTTCTTGTGCAATGGCAACACCATGCTCGGGAAGAAGCTACATGGGAGCGTGAAGCCGAAGTCAAAGCAAAGTACCCAGAATTATTTGAATGAGTTCGGTATGAAGTCTGTATATGACTTGTAATGTTCTCTTTTTGGTTTGTAATGCAAGTAGTGTCTGAATTTCGAGGACGAAATTTTTGTAAGGGGGGGAGGATGTAGAGCCCCGGACCTTTTCATGCTTAATACATGACACTTTCGTTGTCATTCTCCTTTTTTTTAAGAAGTAAAATTAATAAATAAGGAAGAAATTGGAAATTTCGAAACGTCAGAAATGTTCCTTTTCGAAGTACGAACACAACGCAAGTTGAATCGTCAAAATCGGATGAACGAGTCAAAAGATATGGCCAAAACAGTCTGAACCTGTAGGAAATCGTAGCTCGGTTATGCACTGAGGACGTAGCTCGGAAGGCACTAAGGACGTGCTCTGACGTCGTACTCTGATAACGTAGCACAGACAATGTACTCTGATAACGTATACTGTGTGCATCCATTGTACAGTTCACAACGGGCACGTTGTGCAGCTCACAACGGGTACGTTGTACAACTCACAACGGGCACGTTGTACATAAGACAACGGACTACGGGCTCAGCACTATGCAGGACACGAAGTGACAACGGGCTCAGCACTGTTCACAACGGACAACATGTTCAGCTCTAGGCACAACACAACGGACAACGGGTTCGGCACCTTTCACAGCACCACGAGTTGGCACTGTTCACAGCACCACGAGTTGGCACAATTCACAGCACCACGAGTTGGCACTGTTCACGGCACCACAAGTTGGCACTGTTCACAGCACCACGAGATGGCACTGTTCACAACACCACGAGTTGGCACTGTTCACAACACCACGAGTTGGCACTGTTCACAGCACCACGAGTTGGCACTGTTCACAGCACCACGAGTTGGCACTGTTCACAGCACCACGAGTCGGCACTGTTCACCGTACAACGAGTGTGCACTATTCATGGCACAATGTGTTCAGCACTATTCACGGTCCTCGCGTCATTGCAGAAATCCCAGTAAGGGTATTACGATCTTTTGGTCAGTTCACTCTTACCTTAAGAGTTTAACCCGAGCATTTAGGGCATCATTCGACACTTAGAGAGTTTGAGAGAATAGGAGAAAGGGGAGAAGGCGATTCCAACCTAGGGTTTCCATTTTGGAGAGAAATCAAAGGGGTTTTGAAACCCTAGATCAACCTCAAGCCCGTTTTCTTTAAGATTTCGGTTCAGGCATTGTGGAGCTCGCGATCCAAGCTAGGGCAGCAGCTACACAGTCATTTGGAAAGAGGGTTTCTTCCTCACCTCTTCAAGGTCGGTACTTTTTACTACCCTCCTAGTTATAGTTCTTCTTTCCCCTTCTTTTCTTTTGATTTTCTTTCATTTACATATGTGCTATGAGATGGATGAATGGTGAATGGAGAATGGTAAATGGTGAATGGTGAATGGAGATGGAATGGGCGATTGGATGCCAATGGTTGTGTGTGATGAACAAATGGGGAAGGGCATTGTTCCAATAATGAACATACATGTATGATTTGAGTAAAACCCATCTAGAAAAGCATGTTGTAGGGTAAATCCATAATGAACACACCATGTTTGATGAAATGCCAAGCTGAATAAAGTGAGCTATGAATTAGGAAATGCATGCCTAAGAAATTCAGAATATTGCTAGGGCCCATGATAGTGTGTTTCCTGCTTTCCCTAAATGCTATGAATATTGAATTGCTCAATCTTGATACTATATGTGTTGTGAAATTACCCAAATGTCATCTTTAAATTTGAATGCAAGTATGTACACGGTTCCCATGAGCACGGCATGCATGGCATGATTTATCGAGGTTTTCAAGAACATGGTTAGAGGTGGGACATATCCTACGATATGTTTTACTTCGCTTTTCACAAGAAGACAAGAACCAACATTCCACGAGGGGTCTCCCCTCACTCACAAGTGCATATCATGAAGAAGGGCCTCCCTTCCCTCGCAAGTACATACATATCATAAAGAAGGGTCTCCCTTCCCTCGCAAGTGCATTGCATAATGAAGGGTCTCCCTTCCCTCACAAGTGCATCTCACAAGTACATCTCACAAGAGTATCTCACAAGTTACATGATCACAAGCAAGCACGCATGACATGCATGACATGACACGACATACAAAAATCAAGCAAGATAGACAAGACAAGCTTTCACGTACGAAAAGATATTTCAAGTCAAGTCAAGTGCACGATGTTTTCAAGAGGATTTATCGGTTTTCTACGAATTACAAGCATGATTATAAACTGCTTTACTTCCTTGTATGATATGAATTGTTTCCGTTTGACATATATGAATTGCTCCTGATTATGTAGTGCCATTTTTATGCTATAATTGTTGGTTAGTATTTAGTACCCGCTGAGTATTCCATGCTCAGCCGTACTTCTTATGTCGGCAGGTTCTGAGGGAGCTGCTACTCCATTTGATGTTTGTGCTCCTGGTCCATGGGTGGAAGAGGAGTACGTCGAGGAGCCTTTGGAGGAACCTCCAGTAGAGGGTTACCAATAGGTGGTTGTAGATTCTGAGTGGATTAGCTGTGGGTGAGATGAGAGTTTACATTCATGTATTTTGGCGGATCTGTCCGCACTTTATTTTGGTTTCCTTTTGTGTAAACTTGGTTTCGTATATATACATAGAGGTTTGTTTAGACTTCCGCTGTGCTATGTTAGAGTAGACCTCTCTCAGGGAGTATGTTTCCGCTGTGCTAAAAACGACGGCCCAAACCCGTTGTTGAAACACAATTACGACGTCCTTTGGCCGTCGTGTAGTCCGTGGGGAATGGGGGTGTAGTTCACCATAAACGACGGCCTATAGCAGTCGCTATTATGTCGGAAAGAACGACGGTCATTAGCCGTCGTTTAAATAAATGGCGTATTAAAGCCGTCGTTGATTTTGCGAAATATTATTTTTTTAAAAAAGTATTTTTATTATAAACGACGGCCAATAGCCATCGTTTTTGACGAAAAATTTTAAAAAAAAATCACTATTTTTTCCTGAATGAACCTGTCAGTTACTATTTTTTCCTGCATGAACCTGTCAGTTATACATTTTACCTGCAAATTCGCTTAATATACATTTAGTCCAACCCATCACACAATACAATACACAACTTCATCTTCTAATTATCAAGCAAACGAGGCAATCACACGCACAAACAACGAAAACATAAATACTTAACCAATTTATATGTCAATACAAAAATCAAAGAAATTTAACACAATATTTGGGCCAAATGATAGTTTCGCCAATGCTAATATCTCCTAGTGTTCCCACTCGTTCATACAAATCTGTATTTTGATCATAGATGTGATCTACTATAACGCTATATACTTCAGGATTTTGTGCTACATCGCCATGAATCCGTCCCAAGGCAATAATTGCCCCTCTAAAATTCTTTAATAAACATTGCCTGGAAGTTGGGGGTGACTCGGGGAGAGAATGCCGCCTTCCCTACAAACATTAAAAAGAGTTTGTTAAACAATAAACCTCAAAAGAAAAACAATATAAGAGTAGTCAATATGATCATTTACATGTCAAGCTTCCATAATAACAAATAAACCAATAAGATACTTTACATATATGCTAAGCTTACAAAAAATATATAATAGCTAAGTCAGAAGTATGGATTCCAATCTGGGATTTTGAGGATACACAAATACGGGCAGTGATGCTCATTTCTGTGTTTTGTTTTTGATCCTATTGTTGGGCTTGAAGCTGTGGTTGTCGCTTTGTGTGGGTCTTGTTCTCAAGCTTTTTGGATGATTTCTTTTGAGCTCCGTTAGTAATGCTTATTTCTGTTGTCATACTTGATATAGATATCTGATTTCCCAAGATTTTAATATCACTCCTATCAAATAAAAGACTTATCAATCTACCTACATTCACATGAACTACAAACATTCCGGAATTCACAATTCAAAATCAAAGAACACCCATTAAGATATTAATTACAGATTGCTTGAGTTTCTTAAGCTTACGACGGTGTATGGGGGAAGGGAGTTGGTTATCTCAGTCTGCTGAAATATCTTTTGATTTATCAGTGAAGTTTTTCTAGTGGATATTTGCATACAAGGGTAAATTAGGAATCTCTCTACATTCTGTTTGTTCAGTTTTTCTAGTGGACATTTCTAGAACTTATATTGGAAGTATACATGTACTGTCTCCACTACTTGGATAGTTGGATGTGAATACAACAGATGTAGGAAGGTGCCAAGCACCTAGGCCTGTTTTATCCCTATTTTTCAAATCTGTATTTTGCTAACAGCTTCAGTAATGCTGCACAATACACACTAGCAATATATAATCTGGATATTAGTCATTTATATATTACAACACATCTCGTTACTAGAAAAAAGAACACCTCCCGCCACTTGGGCAACTACAGCACCTCAAGGATCTCTGGATAAATTGTTTAGATTGTGTGAAATACATTGGGAAGGAGTTGTACGGTGGTGAAGGCATAGTGAAGGGATTTCCTTCACTAGCTAAGTTCACCTTCTGGAACATGCATAATTTGGAGGAATGGTCGAAAGAGGAAGAAGGAGAGGTACTCCCTTGCCTTAGCGAATTGGCCTTCATTATTTGCCCCAAGTTGACAAGCTTCCCATTGATACCTTCTTTGAAAATTTGTTTGGAAATCATCAAGTTGACAAACATGATTTAATTTTTTTTTTTAATTATTGTTTGGAACTTTAGATAGTGATTTTTTTAAAAAAAAAATTGTTTAAAGACCTTGACAATCACTTCCATCAAGGGACTGCACCTGAATACCAGGCTGCTTCAAGCACCCAAAGACAGGCTTCCATGTACGTGTATTTCCGGAAAAAATTGAGTCCATACCTCTAATGATTCGTTCCTTGACAATAGAAAGACTTTTAACTCACTCACCTACTAAAAACAGTGGGTCCCAATTCCCTCTAAGTGTACCTTATATCCTGATCTTTCGCTTACAATCCCCTAGATTTCTTCTCTCTAACCTTCAATCACACCATTATATACAAAATCAAGGTATATATTTCGACCAAAGTCTTGTTGATTACAGTACAGTAGAATTTTTCAGGGAGGAAGCATAAGGAAGAGGCATTGAAAAGAAGCGCTAGCTTGAAGACTCTGGCCTAGTTGCCGTTGCTTAGATTAGAATCAAAGTATAGGAAACACTCATGGAAGAGAAAGACCCAATAGCTAACATTCACGACAATCTTTCTACATAAATTCCCACTCGATTTCATTGCTTCGACCAGGACTTCCGACCTCACCTACATTGATAGAACCCTCCCAACTTATAAGAAAAGAGATGGAAAACATTCCTATGTAACTCTTCATCTTCATAGACAAAAACGTCCTCAAAAGAAAAACCAAAGTGTGCACAGAAGCTGTTGGATGACCTTCGGCTCCGGTAATGGAAGAGACAGACCCAATAGCTAATGGTTAGTGAACAGTTCAATTTGAACAGTTAAATTCAATAAACACAAAAAATATAATTAAAATAGAAATTATATTTTAACAAATTCTATTTGAAAAACGAAATTGAATTTGAACAGTTCAATAAACACAAATTGAACAGTTCTGATCTGTCAAAATAGAAATTCTAACAAATTAAGCTGTTGGATGACCTACAAATACCCATTTTTGCATCAGATACTGTTCTTTCCTCCAACTCCAACTGTAATTCTAACCGTATTGCAACTGAAAACTACTAAACATTTATTATTCGATTTTTTGTCCTTATCATTTGCCCATCTACTTGTACACATAGTTCTGTGGAAGTATATACAATCTAAGGTGTTTTTGGCTTCATGTAATGAATTCTACGGTGTTTTTATCCGTTATCTAGAGACAATCCTAGTTCAGAGTCTTCAGACATAAGAGATTGAGTTTCTACGGTAAACAATCACTAAAAGCAATAGTTCATTACAATTGGTTCTCTTAGCTTGGATTATAAGAGTAACTGACCTTGACCTTCTATTCATAAGTAGTTTATTCAAAAGGGACATGTGTTACCAAAACTTCAAATCGATAATGGGCAAAATTGTGGATAGAGAAAAATATTAAAACTACCAAAAAATTGACGAAATTAAGAATCTATATGATTGGTTTAGATCCAATATAGTATCTAAACGACTAAACCCAATTCTCTAATCCTGATTCCTTTATTCATTCTTTTAAAAAACAAACATAAAAGATCTCATTGATAATTCTCTCCCTAATGCAAAAACAGGAGCTTTGCTTCAACACGTGAAACAGAGCTTCGGATCAAAATTTATCACAAAAAATAAAAACTTATAATAATCTGTAAATTCGAATGTAATAAATAGTTTCAAAATTTATACCTGGGAAGTACTACAAAACTCTGAGGAATCTGGCATATGTGCCCCATGAGTAGAAAACTCGGAAGATGAACGCCCCTTCATATTCTCTTCAAAAATTGAAAGTCGTTTGCTAAGGGCCTCAACTTTTGCCTCAAGGCTTTCAGATTCTTTCTTCCCCCGTTTAATAGCCTCCTTGTAAGGAGCTGACACACGAATAGTGGTCTTAGACACACCACTACCCAATCCTCGTACACGCCCCCTTCCATCACGACTACATACCTGATAACATAACAAAAATTAACATTAAATGAGGAATTTCAGTAGAAGGAATACAATACAAGAAGAGAGAAAGGAATCACATACCTGTGCAACAGGGTCATTATCTAAATCTGCATATCCTAGTGATGGATCCATGCTAATAATTTGTCTTATTTCATCCTACAAAAAATAGAATTAGTTAGAAAAACTTATATTAATTGCTTATTGATAAAAAAAAAAAAAAAAACTAGAGTTTTTATTCTCACTATTTGTTGGCTTGTGACAGGATAAGGGCAAGTCCCATCTATCTTTGTATGGGTGGCCACATATACTTCTGTTCTTGACACTGTACCACTAGAGCTCTTTCTTTTCTGCAAAAGAAAATATACAATTAAATAAGCAAGCATTAATATCTTATTTAATGATTAAAGCTCCTCACAGCGTCTTTGCCATCATACTATTACCATAAAGTAATAATTAATAATAATCAAGCATTCACATCATATTATTACCAGATCCTCGGCAGTTCTCGCTGCTTCTCGTCTACCAGACGTGTGCGGGCTCTTCATCTGCTCCCTAGAATACTTGCCCTTTGCCCGACGAGCCTTGACTTCATCTGTTGAACACATATCAACAAATTTCTCCCAATCTTCACTCCTCACCTGATGATGTGGATTTCTTTTTCGTTCGGCATCCGCTTCGAATTTGTCGTAATGTAGGTGGAGTATTTCCAATTCCTCCAGGTGGAGTTGGCAATCTTCAATATTGCATCTTTATGTATGATTGGAACATTATACTGGGACTGTGATCAACATTAGAAGATAAATCATATTTGTCAATATAAAAAGAAAATAAATTATAATAATAATCACATGCACTCACCATGACAAGGGTCCAAATAAGCTCCTTGATTTCATCTGGAACTACAACCCAACTAGTGTATATAGGTGGACAATGTGTCCTCGTGACCTTCCCCACAAATGTCGCAAACTTTGTCTCACCAATGAACTGCCCATCTTCATTAAATTCGGCTAAGCGACGTTCATCTACACAAAAAATATATTATTAGGTAACAATTAATAACAAATATTAAGCAAATGAATGAAATAAACTCACCACTTTGTCCAGACCCACTAGGTTGAGACCCACTAGGTTGAGACCCACTAGGTTCAGACCCACTTGATTGCTCTTGGCTCATTTCTGCAATTTTTTATAACAAAACTAATATAAAATGGGAACGAACTTATAATTATCCAACAAGTAAGCAAGTACATAAAGAAATGAGATTAATAATTAAATGCTACAAAAAATGCAGAAAATCCACGTACATGAATGATAGAGGAACAAACTTATAAGTTCCCATTGTAAGCAAGCAAGTACATAAAGAAACACAAAGAACATTCAGTGAATAATCTTATTCCATTGATAATTCATGTCAAAGATGTTTACATTCAAAATAAGCAAGCAAGTACATGCTAAATACATTCATTTTCATCATCTTCTACTATATCAGCGACTAATGCAGATGTTAAACTATCTGCTTTCATTCTTGCTTCAAACACTAAGGGATCTTCATAAGCATCCATGTCTCGATGCAATCTCTTTGGAGCATCTAAGACAACATACCAATTATCCCTAGTGTGATCCTTGCAATAAAAGACCTGAGTGGCTTGAGATGCAAGAATAAACGGCTCATCATCTTCCTTTAAATTTCTTCTGAACCTCCCCAGGTTAGCAAAGATCAAGTTTGTTTCTGGATCAACATAACATCCATTTGATTTATCTTCTATACGCACCCAATCACAAAAGAATACTACTTCTTTGAAATCATAGTAATTCAATTCAAGAATTTGTTTGATGATGCCATAATAAGTGACTTCTTCTTCCACAAGGTTCTTATCTTTGGCACTTGCCCTAAAACTAGTAACAGCCTTTATGGAGACTCCACTATTCTGTGTCGTCATGCTCATTTCCCATTCCGCTGTACAAAAAACATATCCATTTACGGCATATGCACTATATGACAAGGCATTTAAGTCTGGACCATCAGCAAGCCTCTTCAGGGTAGATGTTTTTTATTTTTCTAGTTGTTGTCGTAACCAAGGAATGTAATCCATCGCTTTTTTTGTTTGTTGATTGCCTCTTCGACTTTTATCACTAGACATGTGTGATTGAAGGTATGTTTGATACTTCCTGTGAATGCAAATAATAGATCTTTAAATTAAGTATTAAAGTGTGTTAAAATCAAAATAATAATTGTAAAGATATAAATATCAAATTTTGCTTACTTCTGCCACTCAGCATTTTCAGGGCATTGTTGTAGAACCCATCTGCGTGCTTGCTGGTAAAGCAAATGTGGGAGACGGTAGGCCTTTCCCTTTTTATCGATAGGATAGGCAAATTCAACTTCATCATCTCTCAATGCCCTTCGTCCCCGCTTATGGATTCCTTCCCTACCATTAGGCATGTACTCCATGCAGAACCTCATTGATTCTTCCATGAGGTACTGTTCTGTAATAGAGCCCTCTGGAAAAGTTTGATTCACTACATATCGTTTGTATGTTTTCATCATCCTGTAAACGATAACATCAATCAACTATTGATACGATACCTTTGAATTAAAAAAACTATGTAATCCAAAATAATTTTAATTTACCTCTCAAAAGGATACATCCATCGATATCTAACAGGTTCGCAAACCTGTGCCTCCTTTGCCAAGTGCACAACGAGGTGTGTCATGGAAACAAAAAATGATGGCGGGAAGTATTTTTCAAACACACATAGTGTTTCAACAATGCGTTTTCTCATCTCCGAAAGCTCAATACAGACAATAACCTTGGAACATAGGATATTGAAAAATATTGAGAATTGTCGAATAGCAGCACGCAATGGCTTATGTTTCTTGAATGCGTGCATCAATAACACTGGTAGTAGTTGTTGTAGAAGGATGTGATAATCATGTGACTTCAAGCCTTTAAGTTGAAAATCCTGCAAACTAACATTATGTTTCCAATTTGCACTGTATCCGATAAGAACCTTCAAATTATGCAAAGTTTTACAAATTATCTCTTTCTCCACTCGAGACAAAGAAAAAGGAGCTTTTAGAAAAGATACTTTGTCATTTTTTTCAATCGGCCATAGATTTCTTCTTATCTTCATAGCCTTAAGGTCCTTACGGGCTTCAATATCATCTTTTGTCTTACCCTTCGTGTCCATAATTGTTGTAATTAAATTCTCTGCAATATTTTTTTCTACATGCATTACATCCAAATTATGACGAATATGCAAATCCTGTACAAATGAACGAGATATGTTATTATCAATGCGATATATTCCACAAAACATTAATATTATAAAACATCTTATCAAGCACCTTCCAGTATGGTAAGTCAAACAAGATTGATCTCTTTGACCATGCAGTGCTTTCCTCGGTCGTGGACTTCTTCCTCTTCTTTCCTGCTACCTTTCCAAACTTAGTCTGAATAGCTTCCATTTGCATAATACTTCAAACCCACTCAAACGGCGAGGATGTTTCCTAAGTTCTTCTTTCCCATTAAATTGTGATTTTTGACTCCTGAAAGGATGACTTAAATCTGCTAGGAATCTTCTATGACCCATGTAGGCAAACTTTTTTCCATGTGATAGCCACACTGAGTCTGTCCCTTCACTGTAAACAGGACAACCATACTTTCCTGCGGTCCTACAACCTGAAAGATGGCCGTACGCTGGAAAATCATGTATAGCCCACAACAAAATTGCTTTCATGATGAACTTATTCTTAGTGTGAGAGTCATATGTTATGGTTCCAGTAGACCACAATTCATTCAACTCTGCGACCAATGGCTGCAAGTAGACATCAATGTCATGTCCTGGACCATTTGGGCCAGGAATCAATAGTGTTAGTATGGTAAATTCCTTACGCATGCATAAAGATGGGGGAAGATTGTAAGGAACAATCATAACAGGCCAGCAACTATAAGAGTTACTCTTGTTCCCAAAAGGATTGAATCCATCTGTTGCAAGGCCTAGCCGAACATTACGTGGTTCAGCAGCAAAGTCACTCCACCTAATATTTAATGATTTCCAACAAGAAGAATCTACCGGATGGCGCATGTGGCTATCATTTTCAACTGAATTGCATGCCATTTCATACTCTCTGCAATCCATGGTACACTATACATTCTTTGCAACCTCTGTGTCAATGGAAAATATCTTAGCTTCTTCCACGGTAAAGGTTTAGCCTTCGGCTTTGAGTCGTCCACCGGTTTCCATCTGCTTTCACCACACGTAGGACAACTATCCTTACTAGCATGCTCTCTCCATTATAGTATGCAATCATTACGACATGCATGGATAATCTGGTAGTCCATACGCAAAGACTTGATCAACTTCTTCACAGTGTAGGTACTATCCGGCAAAGTGTTCTCATCTGGTAAAATCTTTTTGATCATTTCTAATAGCTCTGTGAAGCTATTATTAGACCACTGATGTCTAGCTTTCATGCTCAACAACTGAACAGTGACTGATAATTTTGTGTGCTCACCTCGACACGAGGGATATAGGGGGTCGCATCGCATCCTCCATTAACTTCTTGAACTGAATATCCTCCTGTGAATCACCTGAAGCTTGACCGTCATCTTTATCATGAACTTCATTTAGGCATGTATCCATGTCATCGGGACTAACACGTCCAAATGTGTTATTCAACATATCTGTCATTCTTGGGTACAAATCTTCATGTTGATTACTAGTCGACGTACTAGGAACCCCAACATTATCATGATTTATCAGAAATGGTTCTCCATGGTTGATCCACCTTGTGTACGACTTATCTATACCATCACATATTAAATGCTCTGAGATAACTTCTAGGATTTTCTTCCCTTGCAGATTACGACATTTACACAAGGACAACAATGCCAATCAACACCCTTACAATTCTGTTTGCGAATGATAGGAATGATGCAACACCTTCAAGGTATTCAAAAGACATCCTCGGTGCTGTCATCCACTCCTTGCTTGGGGGGG